>JAPQRP010000005.1:9259546-9298526 GCA_037367295.1 Apogon hyalosoma
TCTGTCTGTCTGTCTGTCTGTCTGTCTGTCTGTCTGTCTGTCTGTCTGTCTGTCTGTCTGTCTGTCTGTCTGTCTTTTTTTTTTTTTTTTCAAATAGAAAAACCAACACAGATGTAAAGTGTCTTGTTATTGTGTTTTTCCACCATTTCCCTCCAAACAGCTTCAAAGTGGCTTGGCACTGATGCAACAAGTCTGTGAAATCTACTGGGAAGATGAACGACATTGATCACAGTTTAAAGTTGTGATTAGGAATGAGGATAGCGCTGTCAAACATATCAGTACAAAATATCCTATAGGTGTTCATAACTAGAGACCTGGTGACTGTGAAGGTCATAGCATGTGGTTCACATTTTCACACTCATCAAACCATTCAGTGACCCTTTATGGCCCATGAATGGAGCTGTTGTTGCTTTGGAAGGAACCCCTCCCATCAGATATTTACTTGAAGTTGTCACCTGTCTGTGTATTTCACTGTATTTCTTACTGTTTCATGAGTGTAGAATAATAGTAATAATAATAATAATAATAAAAAAAGAATATGCCAAAGAAAAAAGAATCAAAAGAGTGTTATTCATTTGGTTTTTATTGGTGACCTAGGCACAAACCCAGTGAATCATGTGCTCAGGAAGTGTCTAGTCAAGTCAGATTTTTGTTTTGCTCCATTTTCAACTACAGTATGAATATCTGGTGATACCACTGTGCAAAATACATTATTTACACCTCTTCTGCTTTTTATCTATTATGCTTCACATTCTGTAGTTATGGCTATCCCAAACCAAACAGGAAACTTGAACAAAAAGCAGTAATCATAGAGAAAACAACAACAAAACACAAAACAGTGCTCTTTTTGCTAGTCCTCTGCTCTTAATACATATTGTGTGCTAAGGCTAATGCTAGATGTTGTGTGTCTTAGGGTAAAATGGAGACTTTATTTCTGTATAATAGAGTTAACATCTAATCTTTAAAAACATGTTCTGCCTGGAACAGTGGAACAAATGCATCTAGGATATTAAGACATGTATACTGCTCAATCAGGTAAAGCTGCAGTAAAGCTCCTGAAATATATGTATTTTATCGCTATAAATAACATACATATATAGCAGCTGATGCTAATGCTAACGGCGCCAAAGGTCAGGAAAAAAATAGCGTCAATAAATATTGAGCTAGCAAGAGGAAAATATTGTGCCAAAACCATAAAAATAGAGCTACTTGAAAGAAAATGTCTTCACCTATTAACGTTTCTCTTAAGCAGTTATATATAGTTTTTATCTGTAAGAAAACCTATTAATCGTAAAGTCTGATGTTGGAAAATGCTAATGCTAGTACTGCAGAGACACAAGAGAGGACAGAGGAGAGAGCAGCAAAGCCTCAAATGTCTGACCAGCTACTGACAGGTAAGATTATAATTTAATCGTTCTTTTAAATTAGCTTAGGTTATTTTAAAAACCTCTTGAATTTCAACCTGCATTTGTAATGCTTTAATTATTAGCGTTAGCTCGTACCCATAAATTCTTATAAAATACGAAGTCAGCAAAAATGGTCCGATTGCTGAATGTAAACATTTTTGTATTATGCAAACTGCATTGTAGATAAACCCAAAGTAAATAATAATAATAATAATAATAATAATGCCAACACCCTTAAAAAAAACCTTCTTTTTAAAACATTGTTATAGTATTAAATTACACAATCTCACTGTGCCATTTCTAACCTCAAAAAATGTTAATTTGTTTCTCATTAAAACAGTAGAGATGTTATTTTTAGCTGTGTTACAGAATGTCAGTATATTATATTATGTATATTATGACATGATCAGTACTTCACCCAGCACTACTAATTCCTGAAAGAAAGAAAAAAAAGAGACTACATACTTAAACTCCGTCTTTCCTGCTCTGATTGTAGTAATACATTATCCTAGTACCTCCTTACTATCATAGTAACTCATGTCAAAGAAAAATATTTTTACTGTCTAATTACTATTTTAGCAATTCTGTGTTGAATGATAGTAGCATAAACACACTGGGGTCCCCCATTCGTTGGCTCTGAGTCAAGTACCATCAAGTACCATCAAATCCACTCTGTACATGGCAACTTCATTATCATCAAGTCATTACTGGAATCAGCAGTCTTGCCTTGAGCCATGTTTCTCATGTTTTAATTATTTTGGGGTAATTTAATTAAACATGAAATGATTTGGATATAGCACTATCTATGTAGAAAATTACAAAAGCTTAAATAGTAAATTACGTTCTAAGATATGTTCATGTTTTGTGTTAAACAGCCACAATGCAAATGGCATGCGGAATAGAGGGACTGTGAGGCCATCTTGTCTTGACAGTTTGGGTTGTGAAGGCTGTAATCTCTTACTGAAGCATGTAAACAATACACGGAACAATAGCCCATGTGTAAAATAATTGCAAATTACATAGCCTCCCCTTTTCAGAGTCAATTAAGAAATGAGCAGCATAAACAGCATTGCACTTGAAGTGAACTGAACTGTGGTTTACTGATGAGCATGATCTGAGTGAGGTTGGCATGGAGAAATGGAAATGTGGGTGGGACAGTTTGGGATTTTCATGTGTAAAAAAATGAGTAATTGGGATGGAAACATGGAGAGTAACTGAAAATAGAGGCAATGGGGCAGCAGGCTCAGAAGATGGTAAGAGATGTGTAAAATTGATTTATAGATGAGAGTCTAGATGAATGTATTTTAGAGAGAAGTCAAAGTATAAAGTTACACAAAATGAAAGTATCTTACAATACCTCAAAATAGTCTTGAACTACTTTGTGTTTTCTTGTATGAATGCTTTTTTTTCTGCTTTCTGCAGCAATTTTGACATCCAGTAATTTTTTTACTAATGGTCTTGCACTTCTGTTGTAGCAAAATGTAAATATATAAAGAATACATGTCAAACACCTGAACCAACACCTTTACATTGAGTTGAGTTTATAATGGAACTTGTTGTGGCTCAGCTTCATGACAAACTAAAGCCTCTGTGTCTGCTACAGTTACTATTATTAAAGGTCTGCAATATCCATCAGACAATGGTTTATCTGAGCATTTGTGGTGGTTTATAGTTGTTTTTGCTTTCTAGTGTGTAGAGAGAAATTTTGTAAAAGTAAGGTTGTGTGGGCAGTTTTTTTTTTTTTTTTATTATTATTAGAAGACACAGAGGAAAATACCTGTTTGTAAAACTGACTTTATTTGTGTGGACTGGGCAATAATGTTCTATTTTAATCAACAGGATATAGTGGCAGACAGAAGGTGTATATTTTCAGTTTTTTCACCATGATTTTGGTTTCTGCAATGTTATACTGAGGGTATTGAGAATAGCATCAAATTTGAGCCAAAACTTTCAGAGATCTTCTGGGAAGCTGAAGATACAGAAGTATTTCAGCTTCAATCACTACAGTGACCCAAAGCATGCATCTAGATCAACAAAGGAATGTCCTCAGCAAAAGAAGATCACTGTTCTGGAATTGCCCGGCCATGCAGAGCCCAGACTCTGAGTCCAATTGAAATTCTGCAGCAATAGAACATTTTTGCAAGGATGAGTGGGAAAATATTGCCATGTCAAAATATTTCAAGCTAAACTAGACTGTTAACCCATAAAGACTGAGTGCTGTCAGTATGTATGTAAGTATTAGTTCAGGTGTGTACACACTTAAACAGATTCTTGCTTTCACCTTATTTGTATAGGTTTTACAATAATGATAGAAGAAGTTCTGATGTGATATATCTCTTAGAATTTTTTATATCACAAAGCCTACCATTTTATCAGGGGTATATAGACTTTATCTATCTGCTGTGTGTCAGAATATATCATCAAAGGTAAATAAAGGATGGGAACTAAATTTAAGTTTCTCATATTTTATGTTGGAACTTGTGATAAATTGCATTTTTTACATTGTTAGATGAGGATAAATCAAGGCTTACATGATCAAAAAGGCTCGGTTGAATCATGTTGGTGATAAACCATTAGAAGCATTTTTAGGCCAGTGTAATAAAGTGTGGCAGGAGGGCAGATTGCCCAGAATTTGGAAGCCAGTAAGCCTATTAATTATAGGTGGATCACTCCTCTGAAATTGTATCTTTGTGATCTTTGTGAAGTAATGGAACTTATGACAACAAAAAGACTTAACAGATGCTCAAAATGAATTATGTCTTTGAGTGGGGTCAGAAAATGGAGGGTCACCATGGAAATAAAGATAAACAGAGATAATTTAGGAAATGGTAGCAGCTGTGTATTTGATGTGGTTATTAATTTAAAAAAAAAAAAGAAGGTCGGAAATTTCAGGTATGATGTTTATCAGATCAGGTCTTTTGTGGAGAGACTATGGAGAATAGGATTGTTCCCATCTGTGGACGGTAGTCATAGTTAACTAAAGCTTAACTTAAGAGAAAGCTTTCCAGCAGTCCAGTCATCAGTTCCTGGTCTGTGTGCTGATTGTGGTACTGTATGTTATGAGTTAAACCTTCTTTTGTCTCTGTGTTTTTCTGTTTATCAGTTTAACAGTGCAGCTCTGCTCCAGATGGCACTGAGCTGGGACCTCAGACTTCAGTTATCGCAAAATGACCCAGTGAAACACTCATATCAGAGGAGCTGCAAGTTTTTGATAAAGGTAGTGTGTCTAAACATACCATTGTAAATGGAGCATGACCATTTTGCAGAGAAATCACAGTATAATTGTTTTCAGCCTTACTATGAACTAATGAAGAAAATAGAAACATAATGTAAGTGAGAGTAGTTGATAGTTTAGTTTGTTTTGTTTGGAAACAATTAATGCCAACCATTATGTCAGATTTTGGATACTGGTTCTCATAATGGACTGTCTTGTCGCCAGAAAATATGACAATGAAATCGCTTAGAAATACTGCACAGTACAGATTTATGCTTCCAGTGTTAACCACACAAATGTACTTTATTTTTGTTGATTTGAACTGATGTGTAAATGTTGGAGTGATTGTGTCTGCAACCGTATTGTACACCTTTCATCCTAAGTCTTATCCATAAATAAGTCACATTTATACCCCTTTTTTCACCAGAGGAGTGTTGGCTTTATGATACTCAAAACACTCTTAACAGACACCACCAAAGGTCTGGTGCAGTAGGTCTGTTGTTTTCATTACACCCAGACCCTCAGGCCTGCACAAATTAATTTTTACCTTTTTAGGCTAGAGGTTGCTCGACTGTTTTTATTAAAGAATTGAGACCCATAAGAGATCACGGACAAAGTATGAGGCCCGATGAAGAAGACAGGTGTATGTATTTTTACAAGGAGGTGGATTTCCAGCAGTCACTTTATAGGGCCTGCAGTCTCCTGGAATAACACAGAGGCTGATTAGTGGGCCTCAGGCTGCTGTGGATACAAAGAAATTACTTCTGGTCAACATTGCCAGAAAAAGACATATATCATAATAAGTTGAAAAATATTTGTCTACACACAAAGGCAAGCAGACCTGTTACACTTGCACATTGTTACACATAATTACCAGGTTGCAATTGTATGAGCTGTTTTTGATTATTTCCATTTACTTCTGTTAAGTCAGTTGGATGAAACTAATATACAGTGGTAAGAAAATTATGGGAACCATTTTAGATTTTCTAGTTTTCTGCACGAAATGCACAATAAAGACATGAAATATAATTATCTGTGTGGCATTAGGTTAAGCACATTCTGTTTGTCAATACTAGTGAATTAGATGCAGATCGGATCACATTTTAAACGCTAATTCATGCAGAAAACTGGCAAACTTAAAGGGTTCACATTCTTTTTCTTGCCACTGTAAATGTAATTTCTCTATCTACTACAGCTTACATGATGCCACCTTAGTGGAGAATTACTGCCACCAACTGTTTAAGTTGAGCAGCTTATTGTGCTATATTGATTAACTTTTCATGTAAGTGAATTGTTTTCCCTTTACAGACACATTTCTTGGTCATGGATTTAGTTGCAAAGCCAAACCTTAACTTATATTCTTTATTATTTGGAATATTGCAGTTGGTCATCATTTCTTTTAGTATTGTTGTAAAGTTTGTTTATTTAAAGGTCCTGTGATTAAAGGGGATCTAATTGCAGAAATGCAATATGATACATATAATAATGTTTTCATCAGTGTAGAATCATGCAAAATAAGAACCAGTGTGTTTCCACTACCCCGAACAAGGCACTAATTTCTAGAGGTCACCTCTATGGAGTCCACCATGTTGCTGCCATGTTTCTACAGTTCCTGAGAACAGACTTTGTCTTCCTCTGCTCTCCATGTAATATTGGGCATTAAGCATCCAGCATTAAGGTACAATACCACCACATACTATGTTTAAGTGTGGACCAGAGTTAATATCCCCTGAATTTAAAAGCCTAGAATGGACAAAATAGTTGCTCTAATGGAGGGGCTTTAATATGTTTCTGCAGCCACCATAGGAGATGGGTTATTCACTTGGTTGCAGTCTGTAGATTTACCACTAGATGTCACTAAATTTCACAATATCTCAAACTTTAGGTTATGTCCCATCTGCCCAGTGCAATTTTTGTTTACAAAATCTGACAGGCAAATGTGTAATTTCATATTCTAATGGTCAGTGACAAAGATGGGTCATGAACACAAGGATAAACTATTATGTGACTTATACTGTAACTGTACACACTACTAGTTCCACAAACAAAAAAAATAACAATCTCAATTACCTGTATGACCATTGCTAAAAAAAAAACTTTCGGTCATCCATGAGGCCATGAATACTAGTTGATCCTCAACAATTACTATAAACATCTGTTTAATGCAGTGTACACTACAGAATGTATTTAGTGTAAAGATGTTGAAAAGAATGAAAAACATTTTTTAGTTGACAAGTCATTCAGATAACCTTTAAGGCACTTGAGGATATATGCTGGTATGTCTAAGCCTTTGCCCACTGGTTGTGTGCAGTTTTGAGGTAAAAACCATCACTTGTTGTTTGCTTATTATTAGCCAATCAAGTCATAACTATTTAGGGTTTGGCCTAAAGCAAGCCCAAAATGAAAAATAAATATTATTTGAATTAATATGATTTAATGTTTGGCATGTGCTTTATTTTTCTTTCATGGAACTAATAATGGCTGCATTAGACACTTTAGTCCAGTTTTTATTTTTCCAAAACTGCAGGCAGCACGTAGCAGGGAGTGTCAAAGAAAAGCTTGATCACAGTGTGTAATGGATATCAGATGGGTCAAGAGGCGGTTTTGTGAGAACAGTGGCATAACTGACTCAAAGACAGATGGTTCACAGCCAGATGTCAGGGAGGAGTTGATGATATCAGTCAGGAAGTAAAGCAGATCAACTGCTGTGGTCCGGGAGACGGAGAAGGGAATGGGTTCAAGAGGGCACCAGTTAAGTCTGCTCATGTGATTTTTTTTAGGACTTCATTTAGGATGGGTTGAGGGAGACATTAAGCCCATGTTAGAGCGGTCAGTAAAGGAGACAGCAAGCATCAGTGGAAAGCTCTAAGGGCAGCCTGGAGGATGAGGATAGAGACAGGATCCTGTTTGCCAGAAGCAGAGGACTGGATTTGGAGTTGTGAATGGCAGATTTGACAGCAGATAAAGAAAGAAATATGACAAAAATCAGATACTAAAACTTTTCCAAGAAAGTCAAACTTATGTTTTTTTTCTTCCAGCTACAGGGCTTTTGTATTTTATTTACCAGGCAATTTACAGCCAAAGAGCAGGCAGGGGCAGAAAGACAAGCTTAGACGAAAGCAGAGCAGGTCCAGAGAGGATAAGTAGGAAGGTAGAAATGTGGAGGTCACTGAGGAAACACAGCAAGGCGTCAACTGGAGGGAATAAAAGAGAGGGGAGCTGAGGACAAGGGGAATCAAAGGAATCACAGGATATGCAGTACCTAGTTGTGTGCTCAACAACATGAAGGGGGTCAGCAGAGAGGCTAGGGGCAAGGGCAAACATCTGTCCTCTTTGCTTTTTGTTTTTTCTGATTCACAAGGCCTAGAAATAGACAGAGGCCTTGGAACATGCCATGTATATAGATATTTATTGTTCAGACCTGTTCTCATGGAGCCAAGTATTTCTATTTGTGCCCATGGTTGTTTGTGAACTATATTTATATATTTAGAAATATTCCCACTCGTTTTGCCTTATTAGATCCTGGATGTCTGTATACTGATGACAAATGTGAGGTTACGCTGGCAGCAGCTTGAACCTTCTATGGATGTAACTATTCTGACATTTCTAAAATCTCAAACATAGAAAGATCAGGACCTAACATAAAAAAGCCTGTCTGAGGTTAAAGTCATGAAAATGTAGCAAACTACCTTTCTGCACTAGGACCCCTGATGGCTTTCAATAAATATAATTTTAAAAGTATAATTATATACACATATAAAAATGATGACGTAAATAGAGCTATCTTATTTCCCCTTGAAGTATCTGAGTAATGGAAAAACATGAAATAGACTTGTTTATCACACTTTTGATTTATGTGAAATGTGCAGTATTATCTGGATAATCTACAGCACTTGTGTTCTGCAAGAAATACAATAGAAATGTAAATAAATTAGGTGTATTTATGTATCATTCTTCTTATTTTTCTTATTGGTCCTGATTTTTTTTGTTTACATGATCTATTTAACTATGAGCACCTTAGTTGTTCTATAGGTCCAGTGTGTGGGATGTAGTGCTATCTAAAGCAGGAATAGAATAGAATATTGATAGTTACGTTTTCGAATAGAAGAATCATGGCAAAAAACAATTACACTAATAATAAAACTTGTTTATAAATGCCTCATATGAGTGATTTGCCACAGTTTTCTGAAGTGACAACCAATAACTGAATCTGATGTGGCTCTCATGTACAAGCCCTTTGTACCACTGATGAATATGCAAATGTTCTTGCATGATGGCTGTTGTGTTTTCGTTACTTTAGAGTGAGTATTTTATAACTATGGTTTAAGCAGGTCGCCTCATGAAGTCCATCCTGTTGCTCTGTCATCTTTCTACAGTAGGTCAGAATGGGCTTCTTCTCCTTTTTTTGTTTATAGCAGGTGACATATAGCATTAAGATGTATTACGGTCATCTAAATTATCTGAGTTTGGGCCAGAGTTAGTATCTTCTTAAGCTAATGGCCAAACCAAACACAAGCTCTAATGAGAGATTTTCACATTTTTTGTGGCCACCACTGAAGCACTGGGGGAGGGTGGGGGGGTTGAGTGAGTTGCAGTCTGCTTCTTCACCATCTGATGTCGCTAAATACCACACACTGCACCTCTAACTAGTGTTGTACTATTTAATAACATCATTTAAACATCAGCACCACCTTGTGACTAATCAGCCCTCAGTCCCAGAACATGATGTCTCTGTTCACACTGCTGACCAGTTTCCCATCAGTGTCTAAGATTTCTCTTCATCTTGATTCATTTGAATGAATGAATAGTGAGCATTTGTAACAACTATCCTCCCCATTCTGTAACTCAGTCATTTTTTATCGTTGGCACCCAGTCCTACCACATGACAGTCACAAGGCATGATTTCAGCAGAACTCTCCCGTCTCAGCAGTGGATTTTATTTATGTTCATCTCTCAAACAAATTCCCACTGTTGCTTAAATCAATCCACAAAAGAATACCGGCGTGACTAGAAGACATTTTTCAGACAGTGATGTAAAGTGAGCTAAAATATAATAAAAGATGAATTCATCAGCCACACAGTGCAGAAATGCTACATGTGTGGCTCCTGTTTTGTATAGGACATTTTCACAAAACCAGTGCACGTCCACATTACAGTCATCTGACACATGGAAAATACTAAATGTGCTGAACAGGTACTAGAATGGCTTTGGCTTCATGTTTATGGGGTCAAATAAGGGTTAATATGAAAGGTTTTGGTTTTACTGTATGTCATCCTTTGGGAACCTATTAAAAACTGTAAAATGTGAGTGTATAGAACTTTACATAAAGATAAAACACATCAACACTGATGTACCAAAAACTACAAGAGAAAACAAAGTATGCACTTCATTGTTCAAGATACTGTCCTTTTACCTGTGAAAGCTCACCCAAAATGTATTCTTTATCTTATCATTCACATGTATTTACTGTAATCTTAGGTCACTTTTCTCACAAATACAAATAGTGAGTGAATTTCTCAGGACGATCTTTGCAGATTTTACAATCATACTGGCCCTTGTTTGAACCCATTCAGATTTGATTCAAGCCATTGCATCATTTCTTGTCAAACATGAATATTTCTCAGAAGATTCTGAAGACTCTTGTCTCTACTGAAAAACCAGATTTTTAGAGCATGTTAAGTGTTCTTCTAACACCTACTCAGTTTTTATGCTGTGGTTAAAGTTTGCCAAAAGCACAGTCACTGCCAAAATCTAGTTAATACTAAATCTAATTTGTATATTTAACTCTTTAAATGCTAAACTGTGTCTGATTCAGCAAACATGTTGGGTCAGCTAAGGTTTAGACACTAATTAGAGTGGAATCTGGACGTACACTGTACCCGCTTCACACATAGGCCAAGTTCATTCAGGAATATTTTAATTGCATACTTTATGTTCAGATTATTCTTGCCCCAGTGGCTACATTGTATGGTGAGGACAAACACTTATTATGTCATGATCTTGGACACTGAAGATAGAGGCGATGATTTTGGACAGTATGTTCCATTCCAAGTGGCAGATATTTTGATGCAGCATGATTAGTGGTGTTAAGGGCTGCAACTTCTTTTTAAACCACAGAGCAGATCATCAATTATGAACATCTCAAACAAATGTAAAGCACATTTGACACAACCACCACCCAAAAACACATTTACTACACCATAGAAATTTGCATAAATTGTTTTATTCATAGTTATTGTCCTTTTTATATCTCTTTTTAAATTGTTTTGTCTTTTGTTGAAGTGGACATCCTGTAAAGTCAAGCCTGAAGCCCTTAGCTGAGTTGTTTGCAAATCACTCTCTTCACTGAAAAGAAAGGGTAAGAGGAGGAGTGGAGTCAGGTTTTCCCTCCTTCTCTCTCTCTCTCTCTCTCTCTCTCTCTCTCTCTCTCTCTCTCTCTCTCTCTCTCTCTGTCACTTATAGTATGCCAACTCAACCTTTATTTTCATTTGTTTGAACAGAGTGTACCTTACAGTATATTTACACATCATACTGACTGACTTTAACAATTTTCCACTTAGATAATGCAAGGAAGATTGAAGGTTTGCTTTTTCATTTTCATGTTTTCTACAGTCTTGTTCTCCTTGGAGCCACATCAACTCATGCTAACGTTGTTTTCCTTGTCAACAAGTCATTATTACCACAGTCATCATCATCATCATTGTCATCTTCATTATCATCATTATAACATTATCATCTCCGTTATTATATTTATATAACTCTTTTCAATATATTCCTCTCTGACAACTGTACAATCGTACACAGTGTTTGACTTTTATATATATTTTTGGGAATATATTATTTAAACCTAAGAAAAGAGAAACATAATCCCAAATAAAATATATTAGTATCCCAAAGTAACAAAATCATGCATGATTGAATGTATTTGTCCATAAAAACAGAAAAAATAACATAATGGATGGGATCTGTTTTTATTTACAATCTGATCTTGGCACTGTTTTTGTTGTCTCTTGATGGAAACTGGAATGATCATTAAGAATACTTTTGACTCTGCTGAGCATAACACTCTTCTGGTACTAGAAGTCAGTGACCTGCTACAAAAGACAGGTTTTAGAGAAATTGTTTTTTAAGCACAAAAACAAAGAAAAACAGAGGGAAAAAGAATAAGATTAGAGATTTGACTGAGGGGGGCAGAAATAGTATGTAGAAAAAAAAAATTCACTTCGGTTTTAGACTGTGGCAGTTTCCTCTTTCAGGCAGAAGCCCTGTGACATCATGTCTATTGACAATTATTTTTTTCCCAGGCATACAGGCTCTCTCCACATCACATCAGGTGCACTCACTGTTTACCATTGTTAGGGTGAAAATCCAAAAGAGAACATTGATTTTGTCAGAATTCTTCTTGTAATGCAGCATTAATTGACTCAGGCAAATAAAATAAAGGAGACAAAAGTAACTGGAAACCACCAGTAAAGACCTACTACTCAGTCTCTGGTTTGGCAGGCAGGTAGGGATAGCTGTCTAAAATTTCCAGTGTTGCCTTGTCAAACAAGTGCTTTACTGTTGATCCAAAGATCTTGTGTGTGAGCAAACAGAAATTTGTGTGTGTTTGTGTGTGCATGTGTTTGGGTGTCTCTGCATACTCATATTCAGTGCAAACATATTGGGGTAAATTCCCATCTTGACCATGGACCATCTCCATTTGTTGGATCTACAGTATTGTCCATGCTGACCACATCTCTACCTCATTCCTTTGCAGTTCATTGTTGCACCTCCTCAAGGAGATAAACCATCAGGCAAACTGACATGCCTTATGTTTATCCAGCCTGACGGCGGGCCAACTGCTGGCAAGCAGCCCGCATTACCCCCCACCCCCCAACCCAATGTCAGGTCCTAGCACAACCCAATGTACTTGAGATTGTTCTGGATGATCACGTCCGTGACAGCGTCGAACACAAACTGGATGTTGCTGGTGTCAGTGGCACAGGTGAAGTGCGAATAGATCTCCTTGGTCTCCTTGTTGCGGTTGAGGTCCTCAAACTGCCGTTGCACATAGACAGCTGCCTCCTCATAGGTGTTTTGACCTTTGTAGTCAGGGAAGCACACTGTTAGAGGAATACGTTTGATCTTCTCAGCCAACAGGTCCTTCTTGTTGAGGAAGAGGATGAGAGACGTGTTGGTGAACCAGTTGTTGTTGCAGATGGAGTCAAACAGGCGCAAGCTCTCTGCCATACGGCTCTGTGTGGATGCGAAAAAGACAGAAAATTACATTCAAAAATCAAAACATGTGGACATGGTTTTACGGGTTGGAAAAAACTGTAGACACTTTGAAGCAACAACCAGAATAATTGAAATTTATTACACATTCAGACCTCATTCACAGAAGCAGGATCATGTGATTTGACAAAACCCAGAAGAGAAAAATAGTCCATGTAAGGTCACAACAAGATTTCAGGATGAAAATGAAAACAGAATAGGTGGAGGTTGAAAGTCAACCACCACACACTACAGTTATCCAGCTGACTAGTCAAAGGTACTGCTCTGTGTTATGTCAACAGAGTCAGACAAATGAAGACCTGAGTTTGAACTCTTGTGATCACCTCTGATTACTTCTCTTACAATCACTCATTCAGTCCAAGTTTGCAAAAACATTACTCACTAGGCTCAACAGAAATGTGCAACAGGAATTTAACTCATTACAGAAGCCTCTCTGAGCACTGTGGAGAATTATGTAACTGTATATGACATTTGTGAATCATGTAGATGCAGAGGCAAAGACTGCCGACACGCTGTGTGTTTACACTGAAGACAAACGGCTCCAACCTTAAAGTTTGTTATGACACATTCACTCATCCAGTGAGACTTATCAATATAACTGCCCGGGCTGTAATGAATTTACTGTCATACATCACCTCACCCTTCATGGGAACTTGTTGCTGCATTGCAGTTAGGACTAAATTACATACCACGTCTTTTTTTTTTTCACAAGTCCTATAGGTTTAAGGATAACTAACTGAAGCCATTAATGAAATACACTAGCGCTGCAACAGTTCATTTATGAATGAATGAAGTGATTAGTTGCTAACTATTACAATAATTGACCAACATTTGAGTTATTCATTTATTGGTTAAAGTAATTTGCTTGAAAAGAAAAGAGAAATTTTCCAGTTTGAACATATTTAATGTGAATACTTTCAGGTTTCTTCAATTGTCCATAACAACTGATGGGGTGTAATTGGGTTTTGAATCAAACAAGACATTTGAGAGTGCTGATCAATGGACATGTTGTGTTTTGAAATTTTTTTTATTTATAATGTATTGTCTAAAGAGACAGTAGTAAAACTGTGTGTCTGTGTGTATCCACGTGTCTGTGCATGTGCATGTATGTGTGCACTTCCTTACAGTTAGTGCTCATGTGACAGTGAATGTATAAGAGAAAAGAAATAAAGAGGAAGTTGATCTGCTCATGGCAGCTGCTGGCATGTGGCGACTGGCCAGTAGCTTGTGACTGGAAGGTTGTCAGATGCAAGACTGCTGTTTAAAAGGTTACAGAAACAACATGATGCTCTGAGCAAATCACAAGATCTGCACAGCAGGAAGAAATATAGAGGGGGGAATAGCAAGGATTAGACAGTCATAGTGCAGGATTCAAAGTAAACCCTGATTAGTCAATGGTGTAAGTGTACTATTTTTGGATAATGATGAAAAGGCTAGAGTTACAAAAAACTAGCCATGGAAATAACCTTGAGATACAAAAAAAGTCTTGCAAGTCACTAAAATGCACAATAGCATTTTAGATTATTTCTTGGCAATAGTTCACCAAGTAAAAAATGAAAATTATAAGAGAAAAAAAAACAAAACACTTCAGTATGTGATAAATGTAAAACAAAAATGAACATAGTAATGCCTGAAAGCTAAATTATTGAATTAAAACAGACAACAATATACTGGAAATTAATTCAGTCTTGACAATAGAACTACTGTTCCTCCCCTTCTTCTGTCGGTGTTTTATTAAAAAATAAACACATTTTTGAGGTTCTAAGTGAGACGTGTATAGTAGAGGAAAATAAAATGAGGTTTTGGTCAGTACAATTGCAGAATTGTTTGCAGATTGGTTAGACCAGAGCTCTGCATTGATGAGTTTAAACCACTCTTTCTTTGGCCTTCTTCCTTTTCACTTTTCCTCTCTCACATGTTAATGTTGTTACCTAATCACACTGAAACATTAAACTCTCCCCTCTGTATAACTATATATCTCTCAGGACTAAATATGCACCTTAAACAGTGTACACTACACAAAGACTGACATGCTGTCTGACCTCTCTCCTCTTCTTACATGGTGTCAAAACAAGAGTTGAGCCGTTAAGTGAGTAGGACAGGAGACAGCCAACTGAGCCCTGGGAGCCTCCAGTCTCTTCACCTGGCCAATACGGTACTTACAGTAATTTTTTTTTTAAACAGGGAACACAAGGAAAGCAGGAGGAAGAGAGAGGGAGAGTAGCAACCAGGAACAGTAGGAGCAGACCCTCTTCTTTTTCTTAAAACTTCCCTGTACACACATATACATCCCCACACTAACTTCTTTCCCCCTCACCTCTTCTGTCAGAGTACTCCAGAGGCACAGCCTTAATTAAGCTTAGTTATTAATGAGGAAGTTCAGCCCAGTGTCATTGCTTTCTTTCCCATAAATACAAATCACTTATGTGTGCAGCCACCCCTTTGTAATTCATTAAGGTTCATTTTAAATGTCACTGCCTTACAAGAAGGGCTGGTTTGCACTTATCTACTGAGATAATTTTTTTCTGTCATTGTGTTTTTCTGCTGTACCTGAGTATTACATAAATCAGACTTCTCGCCTTCCTTTTCCAATCCTTTTAATAAGTACCGTAATGCTTATGATTCTGTGGGTGGGCAATACATGGTTTCAGTAGAAAAAAAAAACAGAAAGCTACATTTCTGACTGAAATAGAGCATTTGTCTATCATTTGCAATGTTATCAAGATTCTAAAGTGCGTAGTTTTATGACTTAATAAAATAAAAATATATATTTAAATAGAATACATGCATGTAGAATATGCATCCTTTGAGACATTTTCTGCAATTTATATGAATATATTAGTGCTGTCAAATGATTAAAATTTTAATCAGATTAATCACAGGGATGCTGTGGATTAATTTCGATTAATCATGATTGAATTTCATTCATTTTTAATCTATATTAATTGCGTTTCATTTTGCATGAACAAACAGACTCAAGAAAGAAGAGAATGTACTGTATGTACTTAACATCTTTGTCACAAGCTGGGCAACAAGTTAGCCAAAGTGCTAACAGAATCCCTGACTTAACGTATGCTTCGTGTTAATGTGGTATTTTAAGCTGGAAGTGCTTCAGTGAAAAGAAAACTAATTCCTGCAGAGTATGCATAATATTTTGTCGGTAGATTGTTCCATGTTGTTGTTTTTTTTTTTTTTTTTTTTTTATGCTCATATTTCCATCCAGAGGACCAGTGTGCTGTTTAGCATCTTCCATCTTTATGGGTTGGTTCTGCTGCCTGTCACTACTGGATCAACTGACCATTTGCGCATGCACGATACTAACTCTACTTGGACAAACTGATGTTCAGAGTCATTCTGTGCTGCAGATGGGTTAATTGTGTTAAAATCTTAAACCAGATTATGATGATGGATTAAAACGCGCTAATGTGTTAATTTTGACAGGCCTAGAACATATATAAACTAGTGAAGAAAATACTGACCAATAGCATGGTATAATTCTTTGTGTCCTTGAACAGTTTTGTTTAATTTCCTGAAAATCTCCTTTTCAAAACACCATTATATCTACAAAGCAATTAAATTACACAATAATAGTGCTTTTGATAACCATTAAGTACTTAAAATGGTATTGCTGAGCAAGACAGAAAATACCCTGAATACATTTTAAAGACACTGGTCAATTTGTGTAAGAGAAACATGAAAACACTGTTAAACAATCTTCTAAGGTTCTTTCATCCGACACACAATCAATTCCACATTTAGTATATTCCTATATTTAAAAAAAAAAAAAAAAAATCAGTATACAGTGACCTGATGCTGCAGCCAGTGTCTGCCTTGATGTTTGGCATCATAAACCGTTAAGCTCACCTTTTTTTTTTTTACAGACTTTATTTTCACCTCACATACTCTAAGAAAGATACTGCAGTTGCTCAGCCTCAGCTATGGCATCTAAACCTGTATCACACATGCACATGTACATACACATGCATGCGCAAAACACGCATGCATGCACATATACATTTCATATCTATTCTCTTGGTGCCACTGTTTGTTGTACAACCCTTCCTCTCCCCTCCACTCCCCATCTCATCCTCTCTTCCCTAGTCACAGCTCACTGTCAGCAGTGCAGGATTAGGAGCATTTGACTGGCCTGTTGCTAAGCAACAGTAGCCATGGTAACGATTCATTATGAAGACAGGGATGGGACAGGGAAAATGCATCAGGGAATGGGTTGATGGGTAAATGTTGTACTGTAATTATTATGGTGTATTTTCTGTCTTGTGTGAGCTGGTGCGTTGAAACTGAACAGGGTGTTGTTCTGCTGCAGCGAAGTTTGTTTCCTGTGTCTTTGACATTGCATAAAGCATTGAAGGGTAAGATGACTGAGATGATGACTGGGCACGATAAGCCATTGTTATTTAAAAGACACACAGCCGTCTAATGAGGACATTCAGTGTAACACAAACAGTTTAGTGAATGTACACCAGGCAGTTCAGTTTTATGTTGTCTGGAGCCTTTAATCAGTGATCACCATACATACATTTCCCACAATCCTTAATGAGGCTTCAAAGATGTGTTGAATAAATGCTGAAAACCATGATTCCTTCATCTTCCTTAATTAATCCTTTTGAACATAATACTTGGAACCTCTTTACATGCTCATGAAAAGTATGTTGCTATGGTTCTTCGACATGTAGTTCTGAAACTCAGCTGCGCCATGGCTTTTTGTGTATTTGTATTAGCTTCATATTGTGCTGACATGGAGAGAAAAAGGTTTTCTATCCTGACCTGCATTTTTACTGTGACAAAAAATAAATATTAGTTTGGCCGGAAGGAAATTGGCAATTGCCAATGCTGGGAAAACTAATTAAATTAGCCTGAACTAATTAAAATTGTAGCTCCCAGAACAATGCGGGAATGAGAAGTGAGGTTTAACACATTGCCAATACCACTGCAATACATACTATATTGGCCAGCTATGGTGGCTGTATACCTGCTTTGTTGCAAATTAGTGTCATGTTACTGCATGGGAGGTTTAAGTCAATAATCTATAGGGCAATTGCTTTCATAGGTCATGCCTTCATGAGGCCTCCAGCTACAGCTCATTATGTTTTTCCAGTTTGCAGTTTTCTTTTGTTTATTTTTGGCTAAAATATTTCATAGAATAAAATAATTCTAACTGTATTTATTTTAATTGAGGTTACTTTCAGTAGTTTGCATGGCTGTGTGGTTGTGTATTAGTCGTGCATTTCTGTCTGATGTTTTTAACATTTTTCATATAGTACCTTCATGTACTATTTTAACTTGTGTAGATACTTTCAAATACATTGACTATCTTATGTTTAAGTAGTGCAGTCATTTGCCTGTTATGGTGATTTTTGGTACGTGACAACTAATTATAATGACATTCTATTAAGTGATGAGTCTAAATGATTTTTCTATTGTATCAAAACCAAAAAACTCTTTTTCCTTCCTGCCCTTCTGAATTTGCAGATGTATTGAGCATGTAGAGACTATGCTGTGTGTTAGGTTAACAGCTGTTCAGGAGTGTTGTGTCAGCTGACAGTGCACTGGAATGCACCGTGGAGCCTTCTGGAGATGTCATTATCCTCCGTCTACAGTGTAAACTGTGCCTCAACAGCAGCGTATGTGTCTACTGCCTGCCTAACAGTCCTCTGGATCTATTAGGGTGTGGCCTGATATTCTCAATGCCATTTGTATGCTAGGACATTATCCATTTAATGAATGTGCATGAGGCTTTTTGAGCCTACATTATGCCACAAATGACTGCAGGATCTCATCCAATAAGATAAGTGTTGCAGTGTTATTGTATAAGTATATAGTGTGATTACATCATTTGGTTAAATTTAAAATTCACACTTATTCTTCTCTGTGTGTGCTATGTTGAGAAGCACATATGCTCACTTCAGTGTGTACATTGCTGTCCTACATACTGATGCTTTACTCACTCTTAAATATTGTCTCTACATATGACTTAGCAATGATATATGAACAGAGATAATAGAGAGACAGAGATAATCCACATAGACACTGGAATTCATCATAAAGGTGTGGGTGTTCTAACAATGTGCAATGAAGGGAAACAGGTAGTTGACCATGAAAAACACAACCAAGCCACCACAGCAGTTTGCCAGTGGCTGCCTTGATTCAACATCCATAACCTTGTGTATGTGCTCATTTGTCCCCATTGCAGAAACTCAGTGTGATTAGCCATCAGCCGACAGTAACAAGGCTACAATTAAATGTAACTTACAGCCTTATATACACCCATACAGAAACCTATTTTGTAAATGTTCCACTAGTACCACTGATTTATGGTCAGTTACATTTTTGCACTATCATTTTGAGAAATCTAATATTTGTCTTTTCTCAGTAGTAGGTGACATCATGCCTCAGTCATGTTGTAATAGTGTCTTATCATGAATAGTTTCTTGCCTTTAGAAAATACACAAGCAATCATTTGATGACTTTTTTAACCTTCACAACTGAAAGAATAACACTGTGCTTGTCTGTTTTTCAAAGACAGCCAACAGCAGAGACTGCATATCTAAAATACTCTGAAATAGGTGTGGACAATAAATGAACCATGATATTTATTGCAATACAGTTTTTTGTTCAATTCAATTCAATTTTGTGTCTATAGCTCAATATCACAAATCATCGCTAAAGAATTTGTATTCTGTTCTGTCCTTTGACCCCTAGTTAAAAAAAAACAAAAAAAAACTACATATTAGTAGAAACCCCAGCTCAGTAGGTGTAAAACAATATTATAATATTGTAATAATACATACATACAATAATACATCAATATATACAGAACATATACTGTATATTAGTACAGAAAATAAATATTTAGCGCATTTAATCTTGTGATAAATATAATTAAATGCAGTTGTGATTTTGCTTTGGTCTTTAGGGTTTAATTTATTTACAGGGTTAGCTGAACCATGTGTTTTCATTTTACTGAATGAGAACTCACATTCACATAATTTTCTTTTGATTTGATTAAAAAAAAGGATCAAAATAACCACTTATTCTTGAAATCAGGAGTATATTTTTGCTGCTACAACTTCTGAGTCATTTTCATCTTGTGTCTTTTATGTACTTTTTGTCTTTTCTATCATTTCTTTCCATATTTTAAGACCATTATATATTTGTGGTCTTTACATTTATCACAAAAATGATATCAATAATGTCTGATATGACCATATTTATCATGATAACACTTTTGGCCATATTGCCCAGATCTATTTTATGATACATAAAATGTTTAAGGCCTACTAGATTAAGCGACACACTTGGAGTTTTAATGATGTTAAGGTTAGCTTAGCTAACACATAAACCTGTGAATGTAGGGAGTCCTTCACAATTTTTTTCTTACTGTTTGCTCATCAAATATAACCAACGCAGTCCAAGATATTAACTATTGAAGAGCAAAAAGGCTTCCTCAACTCAATGACCCCATACCAATGAATGTGATGCTGTATAGCCATGCTTCTTGGATAATGTAGAGCTGTAATGTCATAGTGTGCTCTGTTAATTTCAGGGCTTCTTTCTTATCAGGAACTTTTGATCCCTTGCTTTCTTCTTTTTTCTCTATTGTGGAATTATAAAAGTTGTTTTTTTCCCTAGCACCTGTGAACTCCCTTTGCAACACAGTGCCTTCACAATCTTCTAATTCTCACAGGTACAACCTCACACTTTATTCTGTGAACTCAATTAACACCATACTGCATTTTCTCCTCTTACTTTATTTTTAACCTATAAAACTAATTGATTTCATGTTCTAACCTGGCACAGTGTAAACTCCGCATACACTTTATCTGAGCAACTCGTGAATAATCAGGCCAGTTCACTTCTCAGAGAAAAGGCTTCTTCTTTGTACTATCCTCAGAGTTAGTTTTCCATAAACTAAAGACTTCAAAGAAAAAAATGATAGTGAAATCTCTTTGGGAAAAATGTCCAAAAAAACCCCTCCTGTTTGGTCTTGAGCAAAAAAGTAAATAGTATAGTATATACTGTTAACCTTACATTATCGTAAATGCATTTGCACAAACAATAACTACCCAACCATTCCAAAACACAGAGATAAGAATGTGGATATATTAGGGATAGGAAATCCCTGAAATTCCAAAACCATGAACAAAAGATAACACACACAAGCACAAACCTCTCTCTTGATTCAGGCTGATATGAAATAGCTTTGGTTATTACTACATTAAGGCACAATACTGTAAATAGATTTCATCCATTGCTGCTAAATCAGTCTGTTATTGCCCACGGCCAAAGAACCTCCGATAAAGGCCTGTAAAATTTGGAAAAGACCCCTTCAAATTGTTTATTACAGACATAACAAAAATGAATAAACTGGAGAGGAATTACAGAATGCAGCTATGTAATTTAGGGTGAGACTAAAATGAATACAGTGAATGGCTGCGGAAACCCTGTGAGGATTCTGGGGAGACAATAATTTAATAATCACCCTGCCTTATGCAATACCATGTTAAAATAGAGTCTCATTTGTATAAAACTTAAAGTAGAGTCTAAAGTATAGCTGGTCCATATTCTGATATATTGTTGCTTAATGATTAGCAGTCAGTGCTTTCTAATGCATTTCCATCATCAGACCCCCCCCATCCTTCATCAGAAAAGGTCAAATATACAATACATTTGGGCTGTGGTTTTCTTATTCACTGAAATTTTGCACATTTGCATCTAAGCCTGAGCCATTTTAGCAATGTATCTTTATTGATGTGAAAGTACACCACAAATAAGTGTTAACAGTTTCTGGTAAACCACTACCTGACTAAGTATGTTGTCAGCAGATATTATGAATGAACTAAAAAGAAAAAGTCCCTGCATCTGTGTACTGAAAGCATTTGTGCTGTAATAGAGACGGGAAAGTACAGGCAGGAAATGACACAGCAACATAGATTTGTCTTCATTGTGTTTCTCAGAACAATACAGTGATTATATCTAGATTAGTATATTTGACAAATTGCAGGTGGCTTTACTACCAGTGTTGAGAAGAAATGATGTGGTGGTAACCAATAAGAAATAAAAATATTATTTTCATGTATATACGGGGAACTCCATAGTTTATGTGTTTTGACCATACAGATTAATCTGTTGGGAAGTGAGAAATCACACCTTCATCAGTGGAGAGAAAACTAAGAAAGAAAATCTGTAAAATCTGTGCTGTCTTGTGTTGTGTCGTGACCTGCCTTGTTCTTCCTCTGTTTTTTTTGTTGCTACAGCCATGCGTGTATTTGTACAGTGTATGTGCATAGATTCAGTTAGAAGAAACACATGAAACATGAGTATGTGTGGACCTTTGAAAAAGATCTGTCTTACCGTCTGGTTGTCCTCGTAAAGTTTGAGGTCATAGCCGCTTAACTCGACACAGAAAATGATTGCAGTCACGCCCTCGAAACAGTGGATCCACTTCTTTCGCTCTGAGCGCTGTCCACCCACATCTACCATCTTGAAAGTGAGCTCCTTGAAGGTGAACTTATTCTCCACAATGCCGGTGGTCATGTCACGGGATCGAAGGATGTCCTCTACAGTAGGGATGTACTCAGGTGCAGAGATACGGTCCAGGTCGTTCAGGTAGTAGGCAGTGTTGTCCTCTAAGTGGTACTCGTTGGATCGTTGAAAGCACTCCTGGACCCCTGAATCTGCCCACAGACGTTTCATGACCCCTAGTAATTCTGGTGTGATCTCTCCCTTGCTTTCAGCTGGCCCTGTGAGAGCAAAGAGCTGAACAGCATCATAGGCGCGATCAGGATTGTGAAAGTCGATTTTGAGGGTGGTGAGGGCACGGATAATGCGCGTGAGAGAGTCGATGGCATTGTACAGGATGAGGGGCTTGTACTCCTTGCAGGCCTCCAGATTAAAGCCTCCGCTGTGGATGATCTTCATCTGTTTGACGATGGTGCTCTTGCCGGAGTTACTGGTGCCCAACAACAGAAGCTTAATTTCACGCCGCTGCCGCTGACTCTCTGAGCGCAAATGGCGGTCAATTCGCCGCGAGCGCCGCGCAGCTTCCTTCTCCTCCGAGCTCTGACGGCATCCCATGGTCCTCCACCACGTGCTAAACACAAACGAACTCGTGCTTCTGCTTGATGGGGAAGCAAATTATAATAAATTGGTTTCCAAGAGGGGTATGGTGGAGTTGTAGGGGGGTTTTCACTACAGTGTGCAGCTTTCTATAGAGGTGCCAGACAAAAAAATCACAGCAGACCAATTTAACTCTAGAAAAGGGAGCCACCACACAGAGGAGTGACTCAGGAGTATTTCATTCTTTTTGTTCAGGGGCAGTCTGTGAGTCCTGTGTGGGCAGAACCCAGACTTGTGGGATGCCCACACGGCGCCTGGCACTGAGGTTGGACTGCCTGCTGAAGCCAAGGGAGCTGGGGTTCATAGCAGGGACGCCCCCTGAGGAAAAGCTATGGAGGGGGGCTGAGGAGTGTACAATGTTTGTCAGTGGAGAAAGTGTTTGGACTTTGTGTGTGTGAACAGCAAAACCACTTCACTCTCCTCCCACATGGCTCTTGCGGCACTTCTCCCTTGTTTAGCTACTGCAACAATCAACTTCAGCTCAATATTTGGCCTGTTTCACTTGATCTTCTTGATAAAATCTTTTCTACTTCTTCTGTGATGTGATATCTCCCACACAGCTGAAGGCCTCGGAGTCTGCCAAAGCATGAGAGAGAAGACAGGCATGAATAGCAGGTCCAACACAGATTAGAGTGGTTCCATCACTTTCTGTCCTATAATTAACAACTACGTGAAAGGAATCATTTAGCTCATTTTTCTTTCACGAGATACCACTTTCATGTCTGTGCATAAGTATGAAGCTGGGAGACTGTCACAGTATTGACAATGGAGGCAGTTCTGTAGAAAGTTTGTGGCTTTACAGTTTTTAATTTGTTTGCATGCTGTCACTATTTATTGTTACCTTCGTGCATTGCCCTCCAGCAGTTTATTATTAGTCTGAAGCTTCTATACCAATGAGTCTTTACACATACAGTATAACCACACTGTGTGCCTTGTACAGTTCTGTTTGTGTACAGATTAAACAAATGACGTGTAATATGTTAATAAGTGAGCCTCACAGGTGCCACCTAGTTCCTACTTGTTACCCGTGTTAAGTTAGCCCATGTTTTTTTATGCAAGTCAGACATGAAAGAATTGCCAATTTCTTATAACCTAATTTTGAAAGACTGTTAACAAAACAAAAATATAAAATGAAATACTTTACCTTTCTTCAGCAATGCAAGCAACACACTCTTCTATTCAACCATTGCCCTGCTTCACTTATTCTGTGTACACTGCATTTTTAATTTTCTGCTCCTAACATTCACACACCCCTGCTCTCCCCATCTGCAGTCCTGCGTTACCATAGACTCTGTGCCAAAGTCGATCTCAGTCGACCACGCCTACCCATTTAACACCACTGCACACACACAGACACTCTTTACACACGCAATCAAGGTCAAACATACACACAGAAACAAGCTCGGGAAAGTAAACTCCACAATTTGAAGAGGGAACCGGTACAGCACAATGAATGTTTCCTTGTGACCAAAGGTATCTTTCTCTATTCAAAGTACAACTCGGCACCTCTGGCTGTGTAGCCTGCAGTTTTCTCATCAGGTTAAATGTAGTGCTAGTAGAGTAGTGAAAAATATCAGTTCAACACCTGCTTCTCAAACTTTTATATAGCTTTAAAGATCCCTCTTCTAGCCCCAACATCTGTGTTGTTATCCTGCAGGTTCTACAGTAAGATCATGGAAATGATAAAAAAATATTTATGAGTATGTCTGGTTTTGCTTTGCTGCTGTCTTGATAAGTTAACTCTTTAAGAGGTGACCTTTTCATTTTATAATAAAATACCCTCTTGTAGTTTATGATAAATTTAAAGCAAAAACAAATTTGGAGCAGTGAATGCCTGTGGGATTCTGTGATAAATAGATGCACATTGAAACAGGCTGCATGCTATTGGCTAAGTAACAAATGTGAAATCATACTGTGGCCTAGTTTAGTTGGCAAAACTATACTCTGCAGACCTGTCAGATAGAAGGAGAGCAGAGAGAGAGCATTTCTCAGAGCCCAGTGATTGAGGTCCACTCCTCAAAAGACTGAGTGGACAAACAGAGCAGAACAAAGCCATAACAAAGCATCACAACACAAACAGAGTAGAGAGCATTGTTTCCAGGCTTCAGGCACCTGACTACCCTCTCAAAATGGCATAGCCAGCCAAACCGGTTAATGCACATCACTGATTTTGAGAGCCTGTGAAACACATTAAAGCTGTGTGTGAAATATTTTCAATTTGCAATTTCAGAAATATGCAGCACTGCTAGTTCGGCACTTTTTGAAGTTGCAACACTTTAGATAATTGGTAAGGAACCAGTGTGCCAGCAGTGCAAAATCACTGTATATTATTATCACATTAAATTCTTATTAAGAGCATTCTCCATGCTGTTGCACAGTACAGAGGAAAGTGTGGTCTGCTGCTTACCTACATCCTAGTAACAAGAGCACAGCACAGCAGGATGAAATTAACAAAGTTCCTAATGAATAATAACCATGGAAATATGTAACTTCAAACTCTTAGAAACCTTCCAATAGTAAAGAACTCCTGACAATTACATGCATCATCTCCTTTACTGAAAAAGGATTAATTTTTGTACTTACCTGCTCTGGTAACTCATATCATTTACACACCTCTTACACATCCAACCTATACTGTTGCAAATACAGCCATGCGATCACACTCTGAGCTCTAGTAAGAACAAGAGGCGTGTCTCTTTAAGAGTAAGTGAGTGGGGCCAGAGTCATGGGGGCATTTGAGAGGGAGGCCAGCATCTTGTTGTATCATGCAGGACTGAGGCAACACGATAGCCAGGATGAGGAGACCTGTCACTCTACTGCTTTTCCTTCACAACTATGACTGCACATGACCTACAAGCTCTCCCCTATTGCTCTCCCCCATCGCTCTCCTTCCACGGCTCTCCCTGGTGCTTACGTCCCATTATTAATTTACCATGCTGCAAATAATTACAATCACAGTGTCTATCACAGACAAGTTGAAGTAGTCAAAAGATGTTTCTGTTACATAACATTCTGTCTTCAAGTGTTACTGTTGAAGGAACATAAATGCTGTTACCTTCCATGTAGATTGATTTTAAATAACAGTTTTGAATTCGACACACCATAGAGAATTTTTTTTATTAACCATGCAGCCAAACTAAAATCATTCTAAAAAAAAATCGACAAATGTTTAGGTTTCAGAATTCAGAAATGCTAAGGCATGTTCAATGAAGGCTCAGCAACCACTCAATCACAGTAAAGATGCAACTTCTCTCGAGTGTCTAAGACAGCTATGACCTGAAAAAATACTGCTCTTGCAGCTTTGCTGGACTTGTTCAGTTATATATATTGTAGGTATCAGAGCCAGAATCCACTCCAGAGCTGCGGTCGCTAGTGAGCATGGCTGTCTTCTCCCAGTGGCCTATAGTGGTAGTGCAGTGAAAGAATCTCCTCTGGCCCAAAAAATAAAACTGATGACAGGACACATACTCTTGAAAAAAAAGATTATTGAACATTATATTTATCAGTTTTTAGAATATAGGAGGTGTATATGTCCACATGGGAACAGGGCCACATATAACATCAAATCTGCAAGCCAGAAATGTTTTGGTTTATCCACCAGTGAACACCTTTATTGATGGAAGTGGTTGCCATTTTGGAATCTGACATCCAGTTCTAGTAAGACAGCTGTACAAGCATGGTAGTGACTCATGATCAAGACAACCACTGATGCTAATATGCTCTACTTTAGAACAGTATAGTATTTGGGGAGGGGTCATGTTGAATTTAGCTCAAGTGAGTCATTAAGCCTAGCCAAAGACCCTGAACTTTTTATAAAAAGCAGTTCCACACAACTTCACCATTCAGTAGTATGTAATCACAGTCTTTTCACGTATTTTCAGCAATGATTTTTTTGACAAATATGATGTGCTTACAAACAAATTTCTAAATTACTTTTTGACAAATCACATTAGACTGAGTTATTGTAATTTTTATGAGACAAATGTAAGTGCTCAGGCACAAAGTTTAATGTTAACAGACATCTACATATTATCTACAGATATTGAGAACATACAAAAATATAATGTAGAAATCTCCAAATGACAAACTTGTTTGAGTGAATCAGTTCTGCATTTACATACCACAGAGTTTGAGAGAGCCATAACATCTTTACCTAGTTAGCTATTGTTTTGATCCAAGTACACTGTAAAAAATTCCTGTCGTTTTTACAGAATAAAACTGGCAGCTGTGGTTACCAGAACAATAGTGTAAGAAACACAACAAACCATAACCATATCTATGGAGTATTTTGTAGATTTAACATTTTAAACATGTATATTTAACACTGGATTTAAATGGTAAATGGACTGCACTTACATGGCGTAGTTTATACACCTTGATGGTACCTAAAGCGCTTCACAAAGCCACCAGGCCCTACTGGGGGCAATTTGGGGTTCAGTGTCTTGTAAGGATACTTCAACATGTGCTACATGTCAGAGCCCAGATTTGAACCACCGACCCTTCAGTCATTGGACGACCTGCTCTACCAACTGAGCCATGGCCACCCGCTACATGTTTGAAATGTTAAATTGTTAACAGTTTACTTTTTATTACTTTTTTATTAAAAAAAAAAAAAAAAAGTGAATTGGCTGTTATTTTAACATTGTGGTCTTGCAATTTAAACACAAAAGAGGGAATAACAAATGACTTGGTGAGCATCACATCGTCAGGTGAATGTTGATATCTAACTTGATTTTCTAGGTCAGCGCATTCAGTCATTGTTAAGTATATATAGAACAGCACTCCCTATAGCGGCTATATAAAGTTGCACAAGCGCGTTAAATCTATTATGCATCAGTGTGCTACTAAAGAGTGATTTAAATCAAAACGCATATATAATGTCAGCAGAATAATGGAGGAAATTCAGGTGATGGAGTAGTGAAGTGGTGTAATGATGTAGAGTGCAGAAGTAGCCTTCTGTCTCACAGAGGTACTGTTAAAACAAAGACCAAATAAAGGAAACGTATATGTTTTATGAATGGAAAGCAAAAGTGTAAAGGAAAGGTGAAAGGCACAGGTGTTCTTTTAGTTACCTTGTTATGGTTTATGAATGAGGCATGCAGGTGTGTGTGTCACTGCTGCAAGGCTTGCATTTCAAGAGGTATCGAATGGTGGATTGGATTAGGTGTTTCAGACAGAATAAACCTGCTGGGAACAGGAAGACAAATAACAGCAACCAAGTATATTTCCATTCATGGACCACTTAACCAGTACCCATTTACATGCCAACCAACTAAAGCCAGAAAAATAGCATATTGACAACAGCTAAGAAGGATGACGACTGCAACAGTATCCTGGAGACAAACAGGTTGACCCATAGTGGATTTTCAAAAGCTGATGAAATTACAATAGTTTAGAGACGGGAACGACTGAAAGGTAATTGAAGACTCAGTACACATTAGTGTTTCAGCATCAGTTGGCAAAAATTCCATAATTAGGCTACCTCATGGTGTATTGTAATTCTGGTGGTCAGAAAGGACACTAGACATATCTCACCTCTATTTTCACACTCTAGAAAATGTGCCCCATCATGAAAGGTTTTGATTTGAAGATTTAAAGGAGTCAGTTTTGTGGTAGACATGTTTATTTACATCAGCTGCATTTTAGCTGCTGTATTTTGTGGCTCGTTACAAAAACAACAGGGCAGCTCCTGTAACCATGATATTATGGCTTAATTTTTCCATAGTGATATGAAAGCATATCATCAGACTTTATATTTTGTCTTTTGATTTAGACAAAGAAGGAAAGACCTACTGGTCTGTATGCTCAAATTCTAGTGTTTTTCTAGTGATTTCTGCCTCCTGCAGCTTTAATTGGCTGATATCACATTACCTCGACTTTGTGTGAGGAGCTGCAGAGTTCAACAATAAGGATTGCCCATAGCAAATGAAATGCCACGTCATGCTAGTAAACCTAGAAACTTGCTTGTATGATTTGCATGCAGCAGGAAAGATTAAATTACAATGATTTTTTACAGAGTTGATGATGGAAGTACATAAGGAGTGGGCTGTCTCCCTGTTTCATCTTTGTTGAGAATTACACATGCATGGTAGCAAATGTGCTTTCACAAAGAAGATCCTACAGATGTTTATGAGGTGAAGCTCAGATGAGTTGCTGTACTATTAACTTTGGTGTTTTTTGTCATTTGATAATCACTAATAAATAAATCACTTCATTTGGGGACAAGTAAAAATGGGGAGGTAAATTTTTTACCCACTTGTCCAACTTAGCAAGTGGAAAAAAACATTAATGTTTAACACTCAGCCGTAACCAATATGTCAGGTTAGGTGAGCTTTGCTCTGTAAAGGATAATTTCTGAAACAGTATCTGAAACAAGACAGTTTATTTAGAGTCTGATACCAGTTTCTGTCTATATCCACTTAACTCATGAAAACATCTGCCCATATTACCTACTACAATGCACATTTAGTCAAAGGAAACCTATGCACCTTTGAAAAAATATATGTTGCCATTACACATTTTATAGTAAGTCTCCTTTTCAGTTTAACCTGGGAAAACATATAAACTTGTTCATTAATTTTGTTGAGTTTCTGCCACCCATGTGTAGAATATGACTTGTGCTGCCTTTACTATTTAAACATTCACATTTAATAATGATGACTGAGAAAACTGTTAGTCCGAAAAATGTGACTGTATGATGACTGTGTAGAAAAATTCCGATCTAAATGCCCGGTGGCTTATTAGACCTACTGAATTAAGTGTCTTACTATCATTATTAATTTTTACAACAGTGGATTGCATTGTGCCATAAACCTATTATTATATAAATAAATGCAGCTAGTGCAATGCAATCTCTGTCATACTGCTGGACATATGCATTATATAAAAACATATTTCAGTAGTTAGGCTCCCTTGAAGCAAATTAATGTACAGTGAATGCACACAGAGGAAAACGTCTCACATGCCCTATGATCAGCTGCACTGTGTTTTCTTATCTAAAGGAAGCTGTTTTTGTGGCTTGAAGGAAGGTTTCTTCTGGACTCTGCCTGGCTTTCTCTCGGCTGCCTGACAAAAAGAGGTTAGTGAAGACTAAAGACTGTCTTGGTCAGTATCCGTATTCAATGACAGAGTCTTAGTGGAATCTGGCGAAATGATTTTTGCAAAAAATGCTAAACCCCCCGGGAGTTTAATGGTAACTAATCCCCAAATCTGTACTAAGTCCTGCTATTATGTCAAGATTAAGCAATAAATGGAAAACAGTGATCAAACCTTTGCCTTTGTCAGATATTGATGAGCTCTGTAGTTGTCAAAACTAACAATATAAAAAACAAACTGTGGCTTGAAAGACAATGGTGCGTATAGAAAACAACAAGAAAGCAAAAGCAGCTTTGTGAATGTCCAGGGACAGACTGTCTATCCAAACAAAGAAGGTCTCTAAGTGAGACAATAGGCTGTGCAAGAGACATTATTAATTTATGAGATGGCACAGAGGCTGCGAACAAGCAATGCATTAGTAAGAAAATCTGAGGTGATCAATAGGCATGCTCTCCTCAAGTACTGTCGTTGTTTACAGCTTATGTAGTCACCGCAAGGTCACAGAGAAGTTTGCATTTTTATACGTTTTACAGAACTCTAAAAGCAGGTTTGAGCAACAGTTGATTTGGTTGGTTTGAGACATGGAAAGCTTTAATCCCTGATGACGGCATATATAACAGAAAATCTGGTAAACGGATGTCGGGGTCTAATAATCCTCTTTCGGATAGACGTGATTGTTGGCATTGCTCCACACAGGGCAGTGATTTGAAATGTGCTGGGGTAGATCAGGCTAAAGAGAAACATCACAACCACTGATTTACATGACAATGAAATAAAATACTGAAAATGCCGTAGAGTAGATCAGTGTGTAGTGACAGATCCGAGAGATATTCAAAAGTTGGTAGAGCTTCCAACCTGCTCCAAAGAATCCACTCAGATTTTAACCACAACACACCTGCTCTAAGTTTAATGGCATTTCCAGGGACGTTAGCATTTTCTTTGAGACTTTCAATGACACTGTTGACATTTGAAACAAGCACTATCAGAATATCATCTGAAGCTGCAAAAACCATAAACAACAGAATGACATGCTTTATGAAAATGCTGGTTTTAAAGTCATATTAGTGTGCCTCATTAAAAGCAGAATGACACGTGGCAGGTTATCGTTGGACTTTAGAATTCATTGGCTGGTCAGTAACAAAACAGTAAAGTGTAGAGACTGTTTTTATGTGTTTTTAAATGTCAGAAGCAGAAAGGTTCTGGCAGCTTTTGACTTTTAGTAGGACACTGTGACCTTATAGGCTTGTGACAAGCAAGCAGTTTCGAAAGTTTAAAACCCCCAGAAAATTTGCAATTGGTTTGTGACTGATATACTGCTATAATTATAGTTAGATTGTAGTGCAACCATGATTAGATTCATTTAAAATCTATTTATCTTTTTACCTTTATTTCTAAAGAAAAAGTCTTTAATGGATTGAAGACATGCGGCTTTAATCAAGCAGTACTAGACTAAATGTGGACCATAACATCTAAATGGGCTACACATGACACAGATCGAGTCTTGTAATGAAGAGGGAGGCTCAAACACACTTCCTTCCTTTAGCTACTTTGGACTTCAAATACCAAGAAAATATTTTAACACAATCCCGTAGAAAAATGCATGGTTTTCATTTGCTTATATGCTTGAAGAATGAGCATGGTCTGAACAGTCTCATTTTTGATGCTGTATTTGGTGTTGAAGTGAATTGCATCCGATGTTTGTCATATTTTTACCATTTACACACCATGCATGACATAACCTAACTTTTGCAGCCTTTCAGTGTCTGCAGTTCTGATCCAGATCAGGTCAGATGACCAGATGAACCATTTCTTATCACTCAAAAGGCTTAACGGGAACTGTCGTGTCAGTGCCATGTTGGTAAAAAAAACTAGTCTTAACTTCATTGATGTGAAAAAAGTATATTAGACTTAAATAGGCTTTGTGGAAAAATGAAATATTTTAAAGGCAAGACCTCAGACAGAATATTCAGGAGAGATAATTCTAGTTATGTAACACAATTAAAAACATGTATGAATATTATTATCTGTCTTTCTTGGTTGTAGCTCAGATACATTTTGCACAGGCCTGATGCCTCACAGTTCAGTGTGAACTGAGTATTAGATCAGATCTGCTACTTGAAAGCAGGTCAGACATGTTACCATTCTGGCAAATTTTCCATGAATTTGTACATCTGCCAGCTAACATATGGAAAGACTTTCTGATAAGGAACAGTGTGTCTCACCATTTCACAGATAATGATCTTTATCTGTTGAAAATTATTTTGGCAACCTTAAATAATCACGTGTAAACACATTAAAAAGCAAGGTTCTCCATCCATATATGCTTGATAATGCTTGTCACTACACATTTTTTTATTAAGTTACTGCATGCTTAATAAGAATCTTCTTTCTAATGGGGTAGATGTTTTGTTACAATTTGCAATCAAAAGATCTTTGACTAGAATCAACAGTTTTTCATCATTGACTGATTTCTTTATGGATATTGAAATAAAATACATGCAAAATCAAAAAAATAAATGTGTTGAATTAATGTGTTTCTAACTTGCCAAAGACTAAAAGGCAGCTGTTAATTATAAGTGAGTAATCTGTATAGTACTAGAGTAAATGCTTTTTATGTGGTTCTCATAGACTAAATATGCCATAACTATAACACTGTGGAATCTGGGACAAAAAGCAGACAGTCAATTTCATGCTTCTAGCAGCCCAGCGATAGATCAATGTCACCCCAATGCCAGTTGCAACACGGATTCAGCAGATAACATCATATCATGTGATGTCTCTGAAATATACACTGTGTTATTGCTATTAACAAGTCACAAATTCTATGGTAAAGCTGCTTTACTGCATGTTCGAGCTGAAGCAAATAAATCAAGTATTCTAAATCAGATGGTCGGCTTCTATGTGATGTGTCAGAGCTTTGTGGTCAGCCCATTCTACATCAGAATCATATGAGATGTAGGTTGCAGATAGAGCGATCGTCATTCGTCACTTGTGCCTATTTATGCGAGACCATTTGATTCTCAAAGAACTGACTAAACATGTTTGGCCTTTTTTATTTTAGAAAATTGTATCTATTACTGATGATTGAGCCATCTAAACATTGGAAAATTATAATGGCAGCTATTCCGAATTAGGATTAAAATACAATGAGTTGTGTCTGGTGTTTCTTTATAATGGTGTCTGACAGCTGCTAATAGCAAAATGTTATTTCAGGTGGATATACTGAATCTATTTTTGTACCAGGTGAAGCAATAGTTCTTTCAGCTATTTTAATCTATATTGTGTCTACGGTAAATGAGCATCTGAGGCTTATTTGTTGAACTTAGAGATAACAAAGCCAGTTTGACTTTTGGCTTAGTATGTTGAAGATGTCTAGACTTTTATCTCTTCATTTAGCCTACCTAAATCCTGATGTTTTACTCAGTTGTCGAGAAGGTAAAAATGGCTCAGAACATCGTTTCCAGTATGACCAATAAATTGTTTGAAGATAATTCCGTCTTTAAGTAGTCAACTGACTGCCTTAGCAAAAACAAATATCTCTACATGTGTCATTCAAACATGATATTTTCGAGTCTGGGCATAATTTTCAGTTCTCACAATTGTTTGTTCAACATTTCGTGTTATCACTTCCTGATTGCTGTCCCAGTGGGGACTTCAGAGAAAGATGCCTGTATACTGTACACATATGAGGACACTACTCATTCATTATAGAAAACAATGGTGGGCAGTGTTCTTGTTTCTACTCCCCCAAAACAGTGGGCTGTTTAGAGGGTGGAGATAGGCTGGGGGTGAGGTCTCTGTATGCTAGATACTTTTTCGTGATAATGCTCTGTTTAACGTTCCTGATCTCAATGGCTGTGTTCCCCCTTCTTCAATCCAACGGGTCACACTGAGTCACAAGGCCAGCCAGTGATGACAATGGCATGTTTGTGCACAGGCTGAGCTATGGGTAGGCTGTCTGATGTGAAAGGATAAGATGGCACAAGGTGGACAGTGAAGTGTGTGCACTGCTGTACATGCAGCTGTGAGTGCATGTGTCAGTCTTTCGGGCAGAAGTAAAAGTGTTTTTGCTTTTTTTTTTTTGTTGTTTTTTTCCTTTTCATTGTTTTGTAAAGAGTTTTGTACAGTGTCACATTGATCAAAACAGTTCAGTGTAGCACTAAAAGCATCCCAATCTACATTCAAAAGCTCACCAGAACATAATATTCCGCTGGGTCATGCCAGATAATACAGATTGCCGATTGCTTTTTGTAACAGAAGGAAATTGTGGGTAACGGACATGTTCAGGCTTATACAACCCATGGCCATTATCTGCAGTGAGTGATTAGATAAGTAGAACTGGAAAGTGAAGAATATTTCACACTGCTGCAAATGCAAGAATATTAAACATATAGGGCCAAAGATGACTAATACAAACACCAAACTAGTTAAATGAATCGCTTATAAACAATGTTATAACTTCACACTATTTACAGCAAATGGTAAATTAAAAAGATCTGTCTCCCAGTTACAGGTAATCTTCCTGCATTGCCAAGCCTGAGAAAACTGTTGGTTCCTCCCAGAACATTTTACTGTACTCTGTTTACCAGATGAATGTGTCTGGTGAAGAGGGACATATGAGCACAGATAATTAAAAAATATGAGATGTGAGAAAATGTCACCTGTTCAAGCAGAGAAAGGTACCAATACAGCGTGTTAAACATAAAACATCTAAGTGGAAATCAACAGACTTCTCTTCAGCAGCACAATACATGCTATTTTATTCTAATATTTAATACAAAAGCTTAATTTTCAAAGCAGAAAGGAAGCCTGCAAGTGAAAACAGAAACTGGAGAGGTAATTGACATTCAACACCCTGCAAGTGTATAATGTCAGCATATTGGAGCCAAAAATACAGTTCATATGTTTGGGGTCAATGCTGGATTTACAAATCCAGTTCACATCTTGACTGGGACTGATTTTTCAGATTTAAGCAATAAATGTCCTGGCTTGTGGGCTGTGGTTTGATTTTAATATTACTAAATAAATTGGTTTTAAATTGGTTTTTATTTGGTTTTAATCTCTTTTTTTTTTTTTTTTAAAGGCTTTTTAAGATTTTTCAATGGTCCAATGTCCCTTGCCTTAACCAAGTTCTGTCTCTCCTAAGATGGTTTAATACATTAAAACATTAAGATGTACATTTTAGAATGGGTTGGTCTTATCAGCTGATAAATGTCAGTGTCTTTTTGTACTGAGTGTTAGTTGAAGACACTTATTTTTGGTTTTGAGCTATTCTTTATAGTCAGAATATGACAAGCACTTAGGAACAATCGAGCAGTAGAATATTCAACCATAATAAGATATCCTTCAGTATAAAAATATGTGTTATTAAAGCAAACCAAAAAAATATTTAATTGAGTTTTAACTCAATAATCAACATGTTGTTAGTATAAACAAAGCAATTCCAAAAAAGAATATATATCATTACAAGTACAATCACAGGGATAAAAACTTAATCGAATAATTATTGATATTATTCTAGTAGGCATACAGCAATCTAAAAACGATGATATGAAATGTGTTTTTGCTTCATAAACGCTGTGATTATATTAGGAATGGGCATTTTAATTACTTTTCAAAGCTGAATAATCTAACCAATTTAGTCAATTAGTCATTATTGTCATTGTTAACATATGTGCTCCACCCAAACCAAAACAATAATAATAAAAAATACTGACCAACTAAAGAGTTGGTTAACCACAAATTGATTTGACACTGACATTGACAAATTGACATAGATTTTTTTAATATACTTCAAACGTTTCTTTTCCTAGACTGCATTCAACATATGCAGAACGCAGACAGAAACAGAGCCATAAAGGTCGGTTCTGTGTCTCTATGTAGTAAAACAAATCTCTTCCCACCTCCACCCAAAATAAAAAGTCAACCCTTGAAAAAATGTGTCTGCTGTCCTTATTGCTTTGAGTATGTATTCATAGAAAAGCACTACTATCCATTATTATTATTATTATTATTATTATTATTATTATCATTATTATTATTATCATTTGAATCAACTAATCAATTATTCATATACATTTCTAGATCATATGCATCTTTGGTTTGCAGAAAAGTACAATAGCAACACTTTTTTTCTGGTGATAGCTGGCATGCACCACCAGCAACACTTCACTGAGAAGTGTTGGAAAATCATTCCTGCTAATCCTTGTTATAGCAAACAAATTGTTCTGCTATCAGCTTTGACGTTGTTATATTCCAAAAACCTGGAGAAATACATGCTGCAATTCAGCACAGTGTGCACTGAGGCATACGTACACAGACCCTGTCCATTTCTTTCGGTACAGACCAACACCCCTCATCAGTGGGTAATAGGCTGCTATAGCACTCCCTCATCATCCCCCTCCCTTTCCACCACCTCCTTGTTGTCATATGACCACTGTTATGTGTGTGCAATGGAACACAAAGTTGCTCTGTTAGTCCCCTCTGCTCTGCCCCCTCAGATTTGAGTGCTGCAAGGAAGGCCCTCTCACTAGCCGGCCTCAGGAAAACAGACAGGCCCCTGTGTCTGACTACCAGCAAAGATTAGAAAGGAGAGCAAAGAGAAAGAGAGGGGTGAATTGAGCTGATGTTGCTTTATGTAACATCAAAAAGATAACCTAAGCCTCACTCATTCACAGAGCCCCGCCCTGTGTTTTTGGTTTGATTCCCCTGACAGCCTTCCTTGCTTATGCTTTACCGTTAAGTAATTTATTAGTAGTACCTTCAACGTCTTTAGTTCCTGTCCACAAGTAATGGCTGCCAAACAATGTCTTACAGCTGTTTGTGTAGAGATGACACTCTGCCCCAGTACCTGGCAAGGATTAAAGACCCAAAACAAACACAAGTGCTGAGCCAGCTGAATCCAAGAAAAGCCCTGTCTGAACATACAGAATGACAAAGCAACTGTCTTTTAAGGACACACATTTACAGAACAGACTATTGTATTACTTTAGTGTGTTTAAAATTCCAATTTAATGCTCATTTTCAGAGCTGATAAAATCAGATGTACACCAGTTATGTGGTAATTCTGTGACTCTTTCTCTAGCAGCTAAGTGAAATTTTAGATTCATAATTGTATTAAGCAGACTGCCCAGGGAACTATACTTACCCTCTTCACTCTCGACTATAAAAAAAAAAAAACTTGTGTTTAATTGTCCAGGTAGGTGGTCTATTCACCCACGAGGCTAAAGATGTCTAAAATTGCACCGGACCAGGACGTTGGCCTCCTCAGTGCAAAACCTGGTACCTTAACAGTGTCTGTCACTTTAAAACCAAGTCTGTCCCTCCTGTCCCCTGCCATTATGTCACCCGGCGGTGTGGATGTAGCAAGTAACAGAAGACATGGAAGGAGGTCAACTCAGCATAGGTTTTGTCACAGTATTGCTCTTGTTTTTATATGCATACAGGTCACATGGATGGCAGCATACCATGACCTAGCATTTAAAAAAACAGAGAACAAATCTGTGGCTGTTGATGCAGAGCAGGTTTGCAAGTTTTGTTTGCTTTGATGTGGAGTTTACTGGTTTTTGCTTTCAGCTTATAAAAACCCACTCATTTCACAGTATGTACAAACATTGTGTGAAAGACTTTTGTCCAATATTGGTACCTGTTCTGTGTGAGGAACATGATGGAGAAACCGATTAACCTGTATACTTCACACTAGACCTCCTCCATCATTTTAAAGCCAAGCTCATCTGCAACCTTTGACATGTTGCTGAGACATGTTGCTGAAAGAAAGAGAACATTTTGCAGCTTAAATGAAAAGATGATTCAGATGTCAGCTCAGATTGCAAGGCTCATTAGAGCTTTTGTCCAAGTGAATGAGTCCTTGGTTTGTCTTCCCAGTGAAACCACCCAGTGAGTGAGAATGTAGTAGTAGATATTGAGAGCAGAACACGATCATAAACTTGACAAAATGATCAAAGACTCTGACTCTAAGACGTGCAACTAATTCTGATTTGGTGAATATTGCCTCCAGTCCATTTCCTGCTGATAACTGACAGCAACATGACACTCTTGTGATCACGGAGAAGTAAGAGTCTAGTTACTACTTGTTTTGCAGCTCAGACAACTTAAAGCTTTAATGAAACCAATATTAGATTGACTCTAATAATATCAGTTCACTCTGCATTTACAGTCATTTACTGACATGTGGAAAATGGCTCTTCTCATTCAAGGAATGTACTTTTTTGTAATTTGGATAAAATATAATCAGCTTGTACTGCTAAAGACTTATCACAAACTATAAGCATCAAACTATGACAGGAGTTGATATCCACATCTGCTTTTTTCTTCTTTCCAACAAAATGGGTACTAGGTATTGAGAGATTGGTAACTATCATTGTAATATCCCTGAACCAGTTTGCATCACTACTCATGCAATTTATCCACCATTTTTGCTTCAGTTCACAGATGTCTGAAGGCCTCAGTGTGAGCCACTGCTGGTGGATCTATCACATACAAACACACACACAAACACACACACACACATGCACACACACGCACACACACACATGCACACACACACACACACACACACACATTCTTTCTGTGTCACATGCTCTGAAATGCGCTGGCTTTCTACCACCATAAAAAATTATCACAGTCTTTCCCCCTCTCTGTCATCCAATCTGTTCCAAATCTTCTCTTTCCTTCTTTCTCTCTCCTGCTCTCTGCTGCATCAACCTCCGCCCCTCTGCCCCATCTGCCTCCCTACTGTTAAACCCCCCAGCCCCTCGACCCCTCCCTGCACTACTTCTCTCTCATTTTCTCTCTCTCTCTCTCTCTCTCTCTCTCTCTCTCTCTCTCTCT
>JAPQRP010000005.1:9298626-9313566 GCA_037367295.1 Apogon hyalosoma
CTCTCTCTCTCTCTCTCTCTCTCTCTCTCTCTCTCTCTCTCTCTCTCTCTCTCTCTCTCTCTCTCTCTCTCGAGCCTGAAACACAAACACACATACAGTACACACTAATACACATGCCCTCCTGATGCTACACAACTGGTCCCAAAACCCCATTGAAAAAAAGAAAAAAACACACTAATGCTCTGTCAAACATATGAAGGATTGTTGAGACAGAAAATGTCACAAATCATCCTGTTCTGGCTGCTGAGTAATGAACGTGCTCCACTCTCTCCCTCTTCCCCCCCTTATCGGTTTTTAAGATTTAGAAACAGACACAAACGGCCAGACACAAATAGACCAAATAAATCCTGGTTTGATTGCTATTTCAGTGCTGATATAAATTTCCTCACAGAACAGTGGACAACAATCTCCACTATTAAATCCTAAAATTTTCCCCTTCTTCTGATGGACCACAAATTTGCCTGCTTATCCCAGTGCCTGCAGTGCCGAGCTCTGTGGGATTTGTACATCTCCCACTGCACATTCACATTCAATGTCTCGTAAAGCCAGCCGTAAGTACTGAACACCTGATCGTGTGTGATGGTGCTTTTACTCTCTCATTTCCATTTCATAGCTTACGGCCTGGATAGACCACAGAGCCACAGACGCAAATGCTCACATACCTTTGATGCATCCTCCACTTGTCCTACATAGTATAATTATATGAATTAAGCACCACATTCAAGATAAAAGCCCTCTATAAGAAGCAAGGATGCACTGGGGAGATGATGAGTCAAATTGCAAGCACAAGATAGCACCGTCCATTGGCACAGAGCTAGCAGGGTGGAGGAGGGGACTGGACAGGCAGCCTGCCTTGGTGCCATCTCCGAACATCACTTTCCCCATTTTATCAGGAAAACACTCTCTCCCTCCACAGAATGGCTGTAATGAAATAGCATCCCGTTCCTTCTCTATGTCCAAAGCAGGCCAGCCTTGGGGTGATTACCAAAAAAAAAAAAAACTGTGTGTACGTGTGTCTGTTTGAGAGTAGTCAGGCTTACCGTGTTCACAAGCCAGCATCCATTTACAAAGGATACTGCAGACAAGCCCTTGCAGAGAGAGAAGGCTCTGTGCAATCCACCTTTAGTCCTGCTGCTTCATCTTCATATCTTCTTCATATTCACAGGGTCTCACACACAAACACGTACATCTCTGTCTTTTCAGTGCCCTCTTTCTCTGTCTTATTAACGTCTGTGTTCTATATCCTCTCTTATTTGCTCCAAGGCAGTTGAGACACTGCAGCGATGGGGGTGGAGGGCGTGTATATATGTGTGCGTGTGTTTGAGTGTGTCAGAGACAGAGAGGCAGAGAGAGGGAGTGCAGAACAGAAATGGAGGGAGGAGTCAGCAGGGATAGAGAGAGAAGGGGGAAATGGTCAGGATTAAATCATGAGAGTAACAGGGAGAGGGGGAAAAACAGGCTCTGATGGAGCAGCTACAGCCACACCATCCACTCTATATTTATTTTATGCTGTAATAATAAAATATACATTTGCCTTTAAGAAGCCCTACTAACCACAATGGAGGTGATACAGTGAGCAGATGTGTTTCTTGAGGTATTGTACGCTTGACAGGCCAGCAGCAAGATTGGTTGTAATTTCATTGATGACTGAAAAACATACAAGATAGGGAGAGAGAGAAGAGGAGGGGACCGGAGAGGAGAGAAAGGGAGGGGAGGGAAGGGCAGAAATGACGACAGAAGAATGGGAGGGGGATTGGACGATGGTGTAATGTGCTGTTTCCGTGCCAACTGTTTCTGTGACAGTGGAGCTACTTCCTTTATTGCTATTGGCTATAACTAAGAATTGATAGAGGTTTGGGCAAATGAGGCAGCATGCCACTGGGTGTAATTGGGTGGTTCCTTTCATGTGCTTCTTCCACTTCTGGTTAAATTCTGAGAACAACAACAGAAACAAAAGAATGTGTTTTATCAACAGCCGCTACAGAGAACGCATGCTTGAGCATACAGGAACATATAGGAATGATCATAGAGACGGAGCATGATGTGAGTTATCGCTGTGTCATTATGGGTGCCACCAGCATGTAAAGAGATGCCTCCCTTTCTCCTGACACACACAAATACAATCAAACACTGTCCAGCAGCAAAAAAAATCCCCAGATCAGATTTCGCAGGGTGTGTAATGAAATGTGATTGTCTGGACACAAACCCTGGTGTCATAAACTGTGAGATAATTAATCAGCTGTAAGCCAGTTCAAGTGCACATCTGGTGCGGTATGGGCTAACTTTTCCTCTCTCCTCCCTGATCTTTCATCCAGTCCTTTTTAATCTGGTCTGGAAGGCAGGTGGTGTATTGTCCTCATTCTTTCTCCCTGTCACTTTCTTCCTCACTACGTCTCTTTAACACTATTAACCCATTCCGCAAATACCATTATTAACTTTGACAGACATTTAATCTATTACAGTGAACTACTAAAGTCTTACAAAAGTAACAAAGTAGTACAATAACATCCTACATGTTTGAAAGAATCTAACATCTGCCATAAAAAAATCACATTTGCATTTGACAAATAGTCAAATATAGGTTACCTGACTCTAAAGAAGATGACACTTTCAAGACTGTTTGAGCATACATGACAGTACGATGCAAAGAAAGTACCTGTTTACACAAGGCGTTATGTTCAAGAGCTTTAGCTGTAAACTGGGTCAGTCTTTCCATTTATGCTCAATAGCTGTTGTTGACATTTCACCTTCAAATGTCAAAGCTGTGACGATTGAATCTACCTGTCAACATCATATGGAGAAAAATCTCCTTGTTCATACATGCTGTTGTCCACTGAAGAGCATCTGGATATTTTCAGGATATCACATTTTCTGTAAAATGACCTCATGGAAAAATGATGTACTTGATAAATAAAAACATGAGTTACTCTACAAATTTAGAGCCTTTGTGCAATTTTCATTTAAGCATGTAATAAATTCTAAAAGTACAAAATACAAAAAGGTCATTAATCCTTGACATTGTGGTAAAGGAGCTTAGTGGTGTTCATGTCTGTGGTGGGAAATGGCTTCAGTTTAATTTGATGCAGTTTAAGTTTTGTGGTCAGACTTTTCATACTTGTACAATGTCCATGTGTAAGCAGTGGCCAGTCTTCAACATACAAGCCCCTTGTTTTTTCTCACCTGAGTCCTTCTCTTTTTCAGAATTATTTTATTCTGTGTTACATTCACATTGCTCTGTGTTTGCTTGTGTTGCCTTCATGCACATTTCCTATCTGTATCCACAAAGCATCATCCAGATATTGTTGTGAGAGTATATAAGAATGTGATTTATTGCACCAGAAAACACAGAGTATAATACGAAACATTTTATATTTCCATACTAGCATGTTGACCCTTGGGGATCCACGGGTTCTAGATGTGGTTGTTTTTATGCTGTTGTGTATTCGTACATGCTGCATTTGTCCAGCACTGCGGAAGCATTCTGGCCATAGCAACGTGATTGTAAGGCTATTGTATTCCAAAATTACTAATATCTCCCAAAATATTGGTCCTATCAACTTGCCATTTTTGCTAGTCTCTTCCTTGACCAAAAATATATATGTATGCCAAACTGCAGCAGTCAGCTCTTTCTGGATTTTGTGTGAATTCCCGGTCACATACACAGACACGCACAGAGGCCACTTGGCTTTTAAAATATAGATGATTTGCGGTGTCATATTACACAGCCCTGATTTTGTATTAGATTAAACTTACTAGATCCTGCTTGAATATTTTTACAACTAGCTGTACAATTTAAGACCACACTGGCAAAAAAATCTCAGCAGCATTCAGATTAGAGAAAGTAATTTCAGTGCAGTGAGATAGTACAGATTAATACTGTTACAGATGTTGTCATACTATTTATACAGTAGTATAAACAGTATGAATGAATATAGGTTTTAATATAGATTTGGTATGAATCTAAAGAGGATTTGTCAGTATTTAATTCACTGGATTAAACATTCAATTGCATTGATTTTATCAATAATATTAGAGTGTAACATTATGTATGTAGTAATAAAGGATTTTATCTGTATTGAACACAATACATTGGATTTGGCCTTTAATTCACATACTTGCTTTAATGATAATAGTATCATAAGACAGTTGGTCATTCCTTACTTAACTTAGCTGAGATGTTTTCCAGAAAGGATGTCCCTTTATTCTTTAATTCCCTTTTAAATCAGATTCACATTCCTTTTCCAAAAATGTCAGGCTGTTAATGCACTAAAGAACAAAAGGGTTATATATCCTCACTATATGCAGCTCTACTCTGTTGATTTCATGAGTTCACTTTTAAAGCACTAAAAGAATAATTTGGCAAAGTTTATAACAGAATTTGACTTCTCAGACATCCAACAAAGTGAAGTGAATTTTTACCAAAAAAAATTTAATGTCCATTTTAATGTAAATTAGCAAATTGTTTCACTTTATGAGTAACTTTTTGGTCCACCGATACCTTATGGTCCATTGCTGCCCTGCAATATTCCTCCATCCCTTTCACTCCATAACCCTCACTATTGCTTTTTGTCTCTCTCAGATTGTCTCTGTGCCTCTCCCAGTTTCCTGTCTCCCTAATCCTTAATCCTGTGGAAATCGGTCAGGCAGAATGAGCCAGCTTTGATCAGACTCTCATATCAGGCGTGCTAACAGTGTCAGCACACCCGGATCCCACAGAACCCTGGAGCCCAGGGGGAGAGCTTCAAACAGCCATTCACCCCCTGACTCTGCTTGAGGGGAAGGGGAAAGGGAGGTTGCTGAGTTCCTGTCTCAACTGCCAACCTCACACTTAAACACCACACTTTATGTCTTTAAATTCACTTAACAGTTGCATCATGATGGTTTTGTCTTAAAAAGCCACCTCTGCTTTAAGACAGGTTGTTTCTGTATGAAACTACCTTGCTGAAAAGACATCAGCAGATAGAATAACACCATTTGTCAGTAAGGACATTGTAAAGTAGAGGAAAATGTGAAAGTTGCTTCCCCTTTTTTCAGACGTGTCCTTTAGAATAAGCAGGAAATGTGTGTCGGGGCGTTTTGGTATTGTGATCCACAGGCAGGGATAATACCTGCCCAAGTGAGAGGCATGGCTCAAAACACTTGGTGATCTTGTGGCAGAAAAGCATCATGCGGAAAAAGTAGTCTTTTGAAAGGTCAGCTTTGTAGAGAGTGTTTAACAAGGTGAGAAGGACATTGCAAACTGTATTTTGCCACAAACTAATGTATGCTTAATGTCCATATTTCAGAAGAGGAATGTGTAGAATACATTTGGTGACTTTTGTGTCAGTTAAAAAAATTTATGAAAATAGCTATAGCCTTTGGAGGAAGTAATTTAATTTGCCACTGCATTCTTTCGGTAATTCATTTCATTCAAAAGTTTCACAGTGCTTATACAGAAATGCATGCGATATTTGCTGTGGAACAGTTATCTCGCGTTGTCAGATTATGATCTCGTTTGACACGAATGCACAGAGCATGCAATCGGAAATGGTATATTAAAGTTTTTTCTTGTCTCAACCACATGACCAGGATGTTGGCCCTCAGCCCATCTGCAACAATACTGACAGTGTACTCAGACTCCCAGTTTCATCAGTTCTTAAGTATAATCAGGTGCTTTAAATCAGCTCGAGAAATGAAGCATTTAACAGGCGCGGTCTGTGCAGGATGTACAACATCTGATACGTATTCACCTGTTCTAATGAGCTGCTCTTTAACCACAGATGGTAGGGAGCAAACTGTTTTTGAGATAATACCTCTGTCTTTGAATATTCTCGTCAGTGCTGTGCGTGTTAGCTATAACACCATGCCTGTTGTATGCTGTAGGGCTGTTTTAAGCTTCAACAAAGAAATGATAATGATGATACATTTTGCTTGTAATTGTATTTACAAAAGTATATGAATGATGACAAAAATATAAGTTCAAAGATCACAAAGAAAGAGGACAAAACAAAGTGCAATAGAAACATTTATTTTGCAAGCAATGAAACAAATAAAATATGCTACTAAAGTCAAAGCTAAATCATATATAATGTTACTAAACACTAAAATGTAGCATTTATGCCAGAGGTTTATTGTGTTTATTTTAGTGTGGGTTTTACTAGGATAATAAAATGTAACCAACAACACCAGATAGTTACCTGCCTACAATCTGAAAGGATTTAACTATGAAGACAAAGTGGAAAATGAAGCCCTTAAATGTCCAATCAGGTTTTGATCTGGCCTTCTGTGTGTATGGTCATCTTCACGATACTCAAAGTAAAGGCTGACATCTAGTGGTCAAGCCTGTATATTACAGAATCACAGAACATTATGTGTTGGAAAGTGTATTCGATTTTAATTCATATAGGAACAAAACAAATAAATGATGAAAGTATTGGAATAATATGAATTAAACATAAAGAAATATCAATGTTAAGATTATAATGTTAAAATAACTTATTTTAATTTATTATCCTGTCAAATGTAGTAATCAGACCCATTATTGTGTCAAATGTAGTACATAGTCCAGGTTAGGTCATATGTTTACCTAATAATATCTACACCCTGTGCTTATCACTGGGCATTTAAGGCACACTAAACCAATTAGCCAATGTAAATGTTGCCTTATCTACATTTTAGTAGCAACTATATCAACGCTCTCTGTAGCTATTATGGCATCAATAACTGCAGATTAAATATTGTCCGTATATAATCCATATATTTTTATGTGTTACTCTAGTCTTTTGTTTATCCAGTAACCAAATTTCAACCTAATGAATAATATCTATCTGTCTGTCTGTCTGTTTACACACACACACACACACGCACACACACACACACAAACACACACACACACACAAACACGTTGACCCGTGAGGATCCACAGGTTCCAGATGTGGTAGTTTTTATACTGTTGTGTATTCGTGCATGCTGTACCACATTTGTCCAGCAGTCATCGCCAAAGCGCTCTGGCCATAGTAATGTGATTGTAAGGCTATTGTTCCAAAATTACTAATATTTTACAAAATATTGGTCCTATCAACTTGTCAATTTCACTAGTCTCTTCCTTGACCAAAAATACATAAGTATGCCAAACTTCAGCAGTTAGCTCTTTCTAGATTTTGTGTGAATCCCCAGAGACACACACACCCATTCACACACTCACACATTCAGAGGCTAGTTGGCTTTTATAATATAGATACATAGTCTGCATATCCATCCTGTCTGAATCTGAAATTAAATCTGGACTGGATTAATCTGTAATACTTCACTTATTACACTTTCACTTATTTTATGTCACTTATCTAAGCCATCGCATAAACTACCAGTAATTTAGACTTTGTTGCCAAGACTATGCATCTCTTACGACTTATTTTACTACTTATTACTACTTACTTAAGTTCTGCAAACCTATTTTGCTATTTTATGAATTTCGTCTTGAGGATGAAATTGCAGACTTGTGTGTTGGTCTTTTTCTCTGAATAATTCACTGGTTACTCATTCAAATTTTGTTGTTACCCTGCCCCCCGAAGGGGAGGCAAGGGGTATTATTTTTGGTTCCATTTGTATATTTGTTTGTTTCTTGGTTTGTTTGTTAACACTCTAGCAGCAAAACTATTGGTTGAATTCATACCAAATCTGGTTTATAGATTGCCAGTGGTCCAGAATAGACCTCATTACATTTTAGAAAACAGTAGGTCAGAGTTCAGATTTTTTATGAATTTATTAAATCTTTTTTTTCCCCCTATTTACTTATAATGGGCAACATTTCAAATGTCTGTAGCAGCAAAACTATTGGATGAATTCATACCAAATTTGGTTTATAGATTGCCAGTGACACAGAATAGATGTCAGTTTTAGGAAAAGTAGGTCAAAGCTTCAGTTTTTTAGGAATTTTTAAAATCTTTTTTCTTCTCCCATTTACGTATAAAGGGTGAAATTTCACGTCTATAAAAACATCCATTTTGTTTCAATTTACTTCAAACTTGGCACATATATAGAGGCAATTGATATGCTGGCATCAGCACATGCATAGACATGATGACATCAACTGGATCAAAGCCAAAATAAGCTACAATATGTGTGAGGGGTGGGGTTTGTTGTGCCTGGCACCACTTGCTTTTTCTTGTCTTTTTTTTTAAGCTGACACTGAATTTCTCCACAGAGGTTTATAAAGTTGATCTTATCTGTGTCTGTTTTCTTTACCTTAAAAATTTGCTATTTATGTGTGAGTGAGCAAATCCCCTCTCATGGAATCTGACATGTTTCTAGAGCAGGTCAGAACAAACTTCCTCTTCTCCTTTTTCACATGTTATAGCTGGTGGCATCCAGTGTTAAGGTGAATTACTGTCACCTACAAACACATCTGAGTGTGGACCAGACTTAATAAGCCTGAACTAAAAAGCCTGCAATGGGCAAAACAAACACTAGCTGTGTTTTCATTAATGAATTTTATGCACATTTTGAAGTTTTGCATTTGGACATTTGGAAAAGCTCAAAAAACCTATTCATTTTGCAAAAAGTTTTAATGTTTGCTTGATGTTTACATTTTCAAGATTACTTGCAAAGTGGGAGATGGAAAAATCGTTATGAATGAATTCACTCATAGCAAGCATTTACCCCTGCTGTTTGCAACATCTTCCCAAATAACCCAGTAAAGTGTGAAAACCCTGCATGTTTTCAGAGAATAGGGTAGAACTCTGCCACTCAGAAATGTTGTCAATTCTTCTGATGAACAAAAATAAAAGCAAATAAAACACTTTCCCTGTAGACCACACTACTAAAAAAAAAATATCTGCAAATCATTTTTTAGATTTGAGTACCCCAAAAAAAGAATTTAAAATATGTGATATCAATAATGTGTACAATTTGCACACCCATTGGTCCAAGTAGGAAAGGATGGCTGTTCTGCATTGTGGACTCATAAGGACACCCAGTTATTCCTCTGTCTCATCCATGAAAAAAAAAAAAAAAAATCAAACAACAACAACAAAACATTACGGTCATTTTGGATGTAAAACATCAGTGGAATGATGCTGTACTTCATTTACTCTGATTATTAGAACCATGTTCCTCCTTCTCATGACAGGATCCAGCCTTGTTTAGATTTGTCTAGCCTTGTCTAGATTACAGAAATTAGTATTATTTGCATTTTTGTTATTGTGTCGTCCTTCAAATTCACTTGACATGTTATGGAAACATCTCTACTGGCTCTAACAAAGGCCTTCTGCATTTTTGCAGCTACCATAGGAGGAGCAGAGGTGGGTTACATTCACATAAGTAAGTTCATAAATTCTACTACTTCCAGCTGCTTGCTTTAAGGGTCGCCACAGCAAATCATCTGCTTCCATCTGACTGTCCCCTGCATCTTCTACCTGCATGTCCTCCTTCACCACATTCATAAATCTCCTCTTTGTTCTTCCTCTTTGCCTGCTTAGTAGCTCCATCTTCATCATCTGTCTATCAGTGTTTTCACTATCCCTCCTCTGTACATGTCTAAAGCGTCTCAATCTGGACTCTCTCACTTTGTCCCCAAAATGTCCAGCCTGAGCGGTCCCTCTGATATACTCGCTTCTAATCCTGTCCATCCCTGTCAGTCCCAAAGAAAATGTCAGCATCTCTGCTCTGCCTCCTGTCTTTTCATCAGTGCAGCTGTCTCTAATACTACCAATATTGCTGGTCTCACAGCCCTCCTGTATACCTTTCCTTTAATTGTTGCAGATGCTCTTTTGCCACTAAGTCACAACATAAATCCATAAAATATCCACATCCATATGATTATCATATTCATTAAAGTAAATTGTTATGGGATTCTCATTATTGCAAGGTTCCTTCTAAAAACTTCAAACATTTAGCAGCAGTACAGTACTCTGGAGGATTTTATTCAGACTGATTGACACCATCTCATGCTGTTTCATCTCTTCGCATCCTCTAGTTAGAGTTGATTAAGATTTGAAGGAGGTGTGAACACATTTCAAACTGATCCTGAAGCAGAAGGGTGTTGATCACTGCTCTTGTATTCATAAGGCTCTTAGTTAATACTGCTCTTGTGTGTGAATATGTGTCTCTGTTACTGAGGACAGATTGTGCATAATCTGCAAGAAAAGCAGCTCTTTGCAGACTTTTTAATCCCCACACTATTTGACTAGTGGGAATCCCACTGACCGTTTTATAAACCCTAAAGCCACCTTTATCTGCAGGAAAGGCACTGTCTTGTCTGGCATCAGCTTAGCCCTAATATGAAAGTTTCCTATTGTCAGGCAGATTTACTCACTAGATTCAATCCATATACCTCAGAGCAGGTAAATTGCTTACAACTGAAGATGTGAATGGTAGACAGTGCTACGCTTCACCCATAATTTATATAGGATATACAAAAAATGTTCCTCCTGTAGCCCTGTGTATTCGAAAGATGACGATAAGTTTACTACAATTAAGTCATATAATTTTCCACTACTTACACAACACTTAAACTCAAATCCAAAGACTGAATCACAGCTGAATATGCTTTTGTAACAGTAAACATTTGCAAGGGCATATAATCTTCCAAGGACTCAAACTCCTTAAAAAGACTAAACAATATGTATTACTGCTTGTGCCCATTTTAGTACTACTTTCAGAATGAAATCACAAGAGCTCTGCACTCTCTCTGCCTGATATTATAGCTACTCCCTAACATTTTTATAAATCAGCACCAAAATGGAGGGGAATAATAACAGCAGAACTTATATCCAGCTTTTTGCAATTACTGTGTGTGAGACAGGGGGCGCCACAACACTTACACACAACGCAGATTATTCAGTTTTTAATAAAATTAGATAGGCCTAACATTTTTCAGTTAGTTATTGTAATATCCCATATGTTCTTACTCGCTCTAGTTGGTCTTAATTTTTTAGCATTGCATCTTAATATGTCTAGGCCCCAGAGGCAGGGTTTACACATCCAAATGACTGTAAATCTGAAAACTACAGTCTCATTAATAAAACATATTTAGAGGGTTATCTAGATGTGTAAAACATGCTTTGTGAAATAAGCTCCTTAGTCTGTTTATCACTGAACTGATATTGTACTGCAGCCTTGTTTCACACATTTAACAAATATAACGGAATCTTGTAGTTTTCATACATATAGCCTATAGTCTTCACGGACATTTTAATCTCAGACTGTTTTATAACCCACTATATATTCTAAAATAATATATGTACATAATATCAATGCCTGATAGTGATTTTCATTTTGTCAGTGTTTAATTTGCGTCAGTGTGTAAAATAATGTTTGCGACTATGCGTGTTTACATTTCCTAATTTTTGGAGCATAAATAATATTTGATAATCGACGTAATGCTCTCTGCTTTAGTTGTAGGTGTATATAGATAGGCTGCAATGCTGCCAGTCGAGAGGAAACCATTGCGAGCGTTTTCAGTGCACAAAAGCATTTCAGTGCACGTCCTACTTGTAAACCTACAGCAGGGCGATTTTGCGCGTCCCCGTGACTCTCGCCATAGAAAACAAAGCTGAACGTCTTCCATAACAGCTAGGGGTGCAGACTTGAGGACTATTCAACATTTATACTGGATACATCGCGCTGAATATGGATTTACAGTGGGTGTAGCATCGTTGGAGACCGAGCCTTCTCGGCTGGGGTGACGGCGGGACATCAGCGAAACCGACGAAAATAACATCAGTGTTTTTTTTCTCGGGGTGCTTTGTCTTGTCCACCTAACGATAGCAAACCATCATTCCCGTTTCAATTGCAAGACATTCAGCTAGTGATTACTAGCTGCTGCCGGGATGTATCACCATGTTGTCACCTAAAAGTAACTGCTAGGACGGCGGATTGGTGAAGGAAAAGCAGAAAACCTTTCCTAGGTCCCAACGGGTTGTCACCGGGACCTGAATCTGTGTTAGCCACAGTCGCGGGACCCACTGTTTTCGGCGATATGGCGGAGCAGGGCTACTCATCTTGGTGAGTGCGCACAGGCATCGGGCTACCGACTAGTAGCTGCTGAACGCTAGCCGATGCTACTGCCAAACCTCATTCATCTGTGTCGCCTAACCAATGAATTATTACCCCAACAGTTCACAGAAATACTCGTTCTTCATATCGAAGTTTTCTGATACATGTGTTGTTCTACACAGAGCAAAATGACACTCATCTAAATATTTTTTCTACAGCTCTCGTATTGCTAGGTGCTAACTTGAGCTGCCTCGGTAGCTAGTAGCGGCTAATCAGACGCAACAGCTGATGCTGTGCTAGCTAACGTTATCCAGCTACGGTCAGTTCCATTGCTGCTGTTGTAGGCAAATGCTAAGCAGCTAGTTACCTAGCTAACGATAAGATAAGCTTATTGGGTGTTTCAAGTTGTGACTGACTGTAATGTCCATTATCACACACATGCTTTGTAAAAACTGTATAATATGCATATATGTATTTCTTCATTTAAGAGGTCAGTGGAGGTTTCCGGCAGCGACAAATTAGCTGATTTGGTAGCTATGGTTAGCATCCGCCGTCGACTCGTTGCTCACAAAAACAAAGGTTCTACCGTAGTGCTAAGCTAGCTGGCATCGCAGTAATATCCCAAAATACCCATTACAGGGTGAGCTAGTCATTATGACACATGCCAATATTGCATGAATGACGTTCGCACTAGTGTGCCATCAGCACATGTAAAAGGCAGGTAAACATTGTAGTTTATTTCAGTGCCTGCCGTAGAATAGAGTAATTGAAGCTAGTCAGAGGTGATGTGAGTACACAATTGCGTTCTGTTCATGAATGAAAATTACCCACATTTGTTGAGGCCCAGCTGAATGAGGATGAGCTACGTTATGCTTATTTGGTCTCAACAACACCACAAGCTTATATTGTAATGATTTATGAACGGTATCCTCTTCTTGTTCATGAAACCAGACACTTGTTACATAAGTAGGCAGTGTTAATAGAAAGCAGAGGTTCAAAATCTGCTGTGTTGTTATAATGTAAGTATAAATAATGGTAAAAGGAAAACTCTGTACCTACTCCACATTAGGTGTATGGAAAGTCGTCCAGGTCCAACAAGATTAGCACTAATATGACACAGTAAAGACTCATCTGACACTGAATACAACACTAACTGAAATGAAAGAAATGACAAATGGGCCCATAGTTTATTTAGAAGATTGTCTAACAAGACCTCCCCCTCCAGTGTTGTTGTTCTAACAATACAAATAGTTTTGCTTGTTTTCTAAAGATTTCTATGACATTTTAAGTGGAGGAGGGTAATCAAATGGTTGCCGTGATTCTGATTAAGATTAAGAACATGTGGCTACAAAACCACAATAGTATTCTTACCAGGAATTATAAAACATGCTGAGAGGATGAAATTAATCAATAGGATAATAAGCTCTGCAGAAACAAATATTGCCTGTTTTTCATATTGTAATTTTTTTAACCATTGTGTATATAATGTAGTCTAAACATGACCCGGAAGACTTTTTATTTCATGTAAAAGAAAAGATAAATTTATATCTATCGTACTTAGAAGTTACATTTGTTATGCATTGTCAGTCTGTATCTATGTTCATTCAGTATAGTCAGCATTTTCAAAAGCTTTATACACCATCTCTCAGCATACCACCACTTACAATTTTCAATATAGATATGGGTTTATATTTGTTTAGCTGATCTGGTCAGCAGTGACCTTTTTAAAAAGGGTCATTTAACTGCATAACTTGCAGTATGAGATGAAAACAACAGAGATGCTTCTACTTTGTGTTTAAAAATAATAAAGAGATGAAATGTATGGATTAGACATGTTTAGGGGAACACAATGAAGACTTCTGAAGCACAGGATCTTTGGGAATTGGTGTTTCTGCCATTGTTTCTATCAGAAGGTGAGCAGATAGTCTAAACTCCAACCTCCATTTCTGAGCCATTGAAAGTAAATACCCATTGAGTTGTGAAGTATTATGTATAGTATAGTATAGTATAGTAGTAGTATAAGGAGCAATTCTGCTTTATGAACATTTAAAGATCACCTCACATTTTTATTTTAAGTTCAGTCAAGATGAATAACCACCAGCTCAAACTACAGACCAAGACTAAATGAACAAGTAAGTTGTTAAGTCACATAAAGAGCCACCGGGATATTTGATCATGTTTTCTCATAATCACTTAAATTTGATGACAGTCTAAATAAATAGACATTAATTACAGGCCATTCTTTGTGATTTTTATTTATTTTTTTTTTTTATTGCATGCCTTAAGTAACTTAGTTACAATTCGCAGTTGAGCCCAGAACAGGGATGTAGCATCCTCTTGTTCATACTCCTAATAAAAGGCACAGAGAGATGGCAGGATTTGTGATTGTATACCAAATGCCACTGCTAGCAGGTGCCTGTAAAACATTGCATACAGCATTTTTTTCATCTCATGTAAAAAGTGTTGTAACGTTACATATTTTTAGACGATCCATATTTTGTGGAAATCTTCTGAGACTAGATGTATTATGCTTCAAAGTATGTGACAGGGTCCCCAAGTTTCTTTGTTATATGGCATTTTTACACATGAACAAACGTGACACAATTCTATCCAGCATCAGTTTGCACATTATTCGATCTGGGAAAGCAGAGACACTTTCCCACAAGCTCATTGTAGTGAAGCATGGCCACCTTCCCTGTTATTAAGGATATTTGGAATAATTTCCTCTTTGCACTTTGAGAATTAAAGCCACATCATATCAGTATAATTTAACAGAAGGAAATGCTGGTCATAATTTTATAATTGCATGGAGAATCAATTCTTAAATGCATGATTTTAGATTGCGTACATTAAATTTCCCTCACAGGAATCTTAAACTAAATGCTTGGAAGTCCATCCATCCATCCATTTTCTGAGCCCGCTTTATCCTCACTAGGGTCACGGGGGTCGCTGGAGCCTATCCCAGCT
>JAPQRP010000005.1:9313666-9333666 GCA_037367295.1 Apogon hyalosoma
CGCAGGGCTGACATAGAGAGACAAACAAACACACTCACATTCACACCTATGGTCAATTTAGATTAACCAATTAACCTTGGAAATGTTAAGAATAAAGCAGGCTTTTGAAGACACAGAATTGATAACGACACCCCGTGTAAAGACAATATGTTACAGTAGAGGGCTACAGCATATGTATTTTTTGAGTTTCTGTATTGGTGCCTGTAATGTGTGGGTTAATTAATAATGGGTAAGTCCTGTTTTCCTTGTGGTAGGCAACATACAGTTATGAAACTGTCATGATGATAGTGATCAAGTGGTTGATTGTCCCTTCCACAGAAGCCATCTTTGTGTTTTCCCTGGCCCCTAACTATCGGTAGTTGGCTTTATGTCACCATCTGGTAGATTTGTCAAGGGAGTTGTGCGAGTTTCTCTTCCTCACTTGAAGTTCACTGGCCTGAAAAAGTAGAGATTGTGAAAGTTTTCAAACATGAGATTGTAGGTGAAAGTCTGAAAGTGGTACTTTCTGAATTGTAGAATACATAGTCACAGATATTTTAGTTAATACTGATTGATATTGTACAGAAAACTGTAGTTTCCTTTGACATTGTTTTGATATTTAACCTCAAACACTATGTGCTACTTTATTTTAATTTTCATTGGGTATTGTATTTAACAGTGATCAGTGCACTTGTTTGGTGTAATCTCATGAAACATTTTTAAATATCACAAGAAAAACAGGCCACTTGTTTAAAAAATAGATTCATATAATTAAGGAACTGAAAACTATAAAATGTTTGGCATTTCTTTTTGTAATTATTCTTAAAATAAAGTGTTTTCAGCAGGGTATTAGGCAGAAATGGAGGAGCAGGGTGTGTTTAAAAAAAAAAAAAAAAACAAGGCGTGTAATATTCCAGCAGGTATAAAAGCGACATGCGTAGAGTCCCCTGTAAAAATTTTGAGAAAGTAGACCTTAGCCTAAATGCAACATTCTAGTGCATTTTGGTATGTTAAATGTTATATTTTGACATAGAAAATAAGTTAAGAATTTGATTCAGTATATTTTCTTTTCTGTCATTTTTGCTAATTCATTCTACCAAGTTAACCTCATTTCTTGCTTTGTGAATGTTAATTTTTATTTTCAGGTAATGTGTGTTTGCCTTTTGGTGATGGTTTCCATGAACACTACCTGTACTTACTAGGGGTGTGCCATCTAAGGCATCTCATGATTTGATTTGGTTATGATTCCGGGTGCTACGATTCAATTAATCATCAATTATCACGATTATAATGATTATAGCAATTATAACAATTATATCGATTTTTGATACATCTTTTTTCCCCACTCAGGATTTTTTTTCTCCCTCTGTGGCTACTTCATACTTTTAAATGAGGTATATTTGTCAGTATCTATAAATTCAAGTAATCAAACAAATTTGCCTCCATTATCTTTTATTTGTGTCAACCCATTAAATGATCCAACATATTTTCCACCAGGGAACCAACAGGACAAAGGTAGCAGTGGCATATACAGCAAAAGCTGCTTTTATTCACAAATAAAGATTTCCAGTTACCTGCAAAACATTTGCTGTATCCAAAGCAATACTTTTCAAAAATATATATTTCTCTATTAACAGTAAAAAAAACTTTGGTGGAATGAAGTCCACATTTTTTTAGGAAATCAGTTAACAAAGCGTCTATAGAAATAAATAAGACTTATTTCGATCAGAAGTGGTTTTCACAGATTTCTGTACAAGTCTAATAAAAAATAGCTTATTTAGTTTTTGTGGCCCCTCAAAAGCTTCCCAGGAACCCACTCAAACTCTCAGACCCTCCCCACACACATGCTTATGTAGAAAACTGTATAAAACAACGCAACCAACACAAAAGTTAGCTTATTCAGTCATAATAAATGATAGCCAAACAAAATCCTCAATGAGCAACATAAATCCCATAACAAAATAAAGATTTCACTATCCACAATCAAAGTATGCATCAAATGTTGGAGTTATTCTACACGCTTACCTCAGTGATTCCACTGCTTTGGTTTTGGTCTCATTGTACAGTTCAGGAATTGCTTTCTGGCCAAAATACTTTTGGTTCAGAAGTTTGTATATGGGCTCCAGTGTCACTACAGCCCTGCTTCCAAACGCTAGCTTTTAAACCCGATGGGTGAATCTGAAGCTCTGTAACTGTAGCCAAACAGTTAGAGTTGGTTTGACTATGTTCCTCCTGGTCCGTTCCTTAAGGTGTCCAGGCAGTATGCGCCACTTTTATTTTCCTGCCATGTGCTGCAGTTGTGTTCCTGTCATTTAGTTATGAAAAATTATCGTTTTTGAACATTTATGAATAGTTATTGAATCGTTGCATCATGATAAATCTAATAATTGGGGTAAAACATATCAGATACAGAAAATTATAAGGAGTCATAACTGAAAGTTCGCTTTAAATAAAACAATATATTGATTTACCCTGCAATGTAAGAACATTGTTGTTCTTATATATGTCTGTTCTGTATATGACTCATCAAGACATTGAGAAATCCATGCTTACATGCTAGCAGGAATGAACCGGAAAAGAAAGCGTGCCAGGCCTAGCAAGTGTAACCCTGGGGGGCGGGACTTAGCGAAGGGTCAATTAGCACGGCTTTGAGCAAGTTGTGCACCATTTTTTGCAGATTGCAGGGAACTGTTTCAACTGTGCCACAGAATGTGAAGAGATGTCCTACCCCCTTTGTCTGCCTGCCATTTGTAGTGTTTTTCTAATGATATTATAATATTGAGTCAGCAGATATCACTTTCTAACTCCCATTAATTCCAACTAACTGATTAGTCCCATCGTCATCTAGAAATTTAGATAAGATGTTGGCTTGCATGAAATAATTGACCTCAGCCGCAAAGAAATATCTTTTTTCCTTTTCACATTTAAATTATACTGTTCTCCTGTAGGCAATGCTCTTAAGATCTAATCCAAAAATGTAATTAATAAAATTATCTGAGGTACAGTCTCATCAAGTACATCAGTAGATTGACTAATCATCTTTTATAAAATGCACAAAGTCAAAAATCTAAACTCCACAAAAGAATAGGGTTATTAACTGTATTTAGTGAAGTCTTTTTGTTACTGCAGCCTTTGTAAGAAGCAATTGATGAGCAGCAATGAAAATCAACAGTCTCAAGTTAATGTCTTGTTACAGATGCTTTAATTGTATAGACGCCACTTGTGCTGCAGCTTTAAAGGTGGGGTATGTCATTCCTGAGAAGCAGTGACATTTGAACTCAACAGCCAAACAAACACACCCTTCCCCTCGGTGGTCCTTCAGAAGCTCCACCCCCACATAAAAAATGGACACACAGTATGGTTTCACTGCATGAGTATGAGCACACTTTTTTGTTGCCAGTGTGGAATGAATCATTCCGAGCATGTACGAACATACAGCACACACACACAGAAAGCACGGCTATTGGACTCTGAGGAAAATAAAACTGACTAGAAATGAATTCTCTCCACCTTTAAAGCTCACATTGATCTGTTAGAATCTGGCAGATTAGTGAAGCACCTGTCGCTTGTGTCCTGAACAGAAGCGTCCCGAACAGAAGTGTCCCTAAAGATTAGCCCACAGTACTCTGAGGCCTAAGTAGTTGATGTTGGAGAGAACAGTTTTTTGAAGGCTGAAGCTTTAATGCATTACATTCATGTGCTTAAAGAACATTCATCTTGGTTTAATTAGTTGCAGCCAGTAGCTAGTATAAGTGATGTGTTTTTCCTAAATATTTCTATTAACACTGAGCCACAGGGTAACCTTGTGACTCTGATAGTTGAGGTGTTGATCATGTGATTGTAACATCCCAGACAAAATAATACCCTAAGCTTGTTCTCAATCTTACTCTTTTCTTTCCATCTTCTCATTCACTACATTTTGATGAATGTAAACATGACACATTCTGAATTTATAACAGGTCACTCTTTTTGGATATGTCAAATCATGCTTTACTCCAGACCTTTAATTTGTCAGTCATGTAATACTAAATGTAAAGCATATGAACACATCATTAGCCCAATTGTTGCCTCCAGTAGCTTCTCCATGCACTTTCTTAAACACAAACATGCCTTTTCTCCACAACATAGGCATTTTTTTACAATCATGCATTGTCAATCCACTTAAAGGTGGCTTAATCACAGGTGTGCATTTGTTTTCTGACATTTTTCACTGAGAGAGAGAATGATTTGATGATTGACACACATACAGCACAAGCTTAAGGAATAAAAGAGCCACAATGAACACCGTAAGTGGACTACTTTGCTATAAGTCTCAGAGGGAGATTTTACTAGATGTTGACCTGTTAAGACAGAACAGGAGGTTTTATAAACTTTCAACATCTGTAGAAATTGGCTCAGATAGTGGCTGATGGTTCTCGATCAGAGTAATGGCTAAAAAAATTATTTTGCATCTAGAATTGCTTAGAATTTTAATCATTGGTTTGGTATTTAAGGACTCACATTTTTCATTCATCTATCTAGATATTTACTGCTGCGATGTTCAAATATATAGTTTATAATGAAGTCAAAGATTGTTCATTTTTGATAGTTACATTTTTTTCCATCAGTTGATGTTGTTTAATAAGATGTTTGCTTTTTCGTGCACAAACTATTTCCACCCTTTCAAAATCTGCCACTGGTCAAGCTCTAGTTTATTCCACAGTTTGTAATACCAACAGTTAAACACAGCCTTTTGCCTGTTTATGATCACCTCTGTGCATTGTACAATAGTGTTCACCAATAAATCACATGTCCATCATGCAGCATACGATATAATACAATGCAACATACTTTATAGTTCCTCATTCATTCATTTTCTGAGCCCGCTTTATCCTCACTAGGGTCACGAGGTCGCTGGAGCCTATCCCAGCTACATATGAGCAAAGCTGGGGTACACCCTGTATGAGTCGCCAGTTCATCGCAGGGCTGACAGAGACAAACAATCACTTTCACACCTATGGGCAATTTAGATTAACCAATTAACCTGTCAGTGCATGTCTTTGGATGGTGGGAGGAAGCCGGAGTACCTGGAGAACCCACGCAGACATGGGGAGAACATGCAAACTCCACACAGAAACACTTTATAGTTCCCTTGGGGAAATTTGTGTCTGACTGAAGTGCTACACATTACAGACCTCATGATTAAAAACAAAAAACATAACAAAGCAGCATATAGAAGGACAGTAACATCCACATTATTTAACATCTTGATTGATACACGTAAAATGACTTTTTTTTCCAATATGTTAAGTTTACATTTGAGAATTTTGTTAAGTAACATAACAACACAGTTCTTGTTTAAAAAATAGGCTGCATGCAGTATGTGTATTAAACCACTGAGATGCTCAGATTATTTTTGATCAGTTTTGTGATGAAGGTGATATTAATTTAGTTTGTTTATTAAAACTGATATTGTCAGAGCATCATTGCTGGTTTTCTTAATGTTGCGGAGGCCCATTGTACACTTACTAGTTTGTTGGCAAAGGTGGCGCAGAGATGCATCTCCAATGGAACAGCCTAAATTTCTTGTTGGTAAGAGAAATGGCAACTTTTAAACATCATGAAGACTTTGATACCAACAGGTTTGTGGATATGCAGAAATATTGCAAGCCTTTAGCAGAAATCATAAAACGGGAGTCATAGTCATTCTCATTGGCCACACAAGTTCAGTTGGAAGATTGTCTTTTTCTTAATGATAAAAAAAAGCAAGAAATAGCTTGTTTATGTAAGTGCAATCACTGATTTGTGATGAACCCACTTTCAGTCTAAAAAAAAGAAGACAAGGGTGTAAACACACATTAGAGCGACACACAGGGGAGCTGTGCCTATTTTCACGGAGACAAAAAGGTCACAGTTCATCACAAATTATGTTCTTGTTCCTGCAGAATGTTGGCTGTTACATCCATAATTGGATCAGAATGTGGAGGCAGATAAAAGTTAATTCCCTGGTGGAGGTACATCCACTCCACCCTGTGGCTACTGTAAGCGGGTGTAAATAGTAGCACAAGCAAAATGAATAGATGCTAGAAAGTCACAGTTTCTCTCACAATGTGTTTGTCTGGAGTGACACTTGATTTTTGACATTGGGTCTTTCATAGCTGGTCTTACAGTGGCAGCATTTGAAAATGTCTTTGTCACTCAGTGACCTGGGCCTTAGTGGTCAAGTCATGCATGCAACTGGCTTGATGGAGGTTGGTATTGGAATTGTGTTATTGAAAACCTAGTCTGTCAGTGAACAAGGACGTCTTATGGCACTTTGGGCTGCCATCCAGCCCTCAACAGTCCGGGATTGTATTTTGTTTTTAAATGTTCCATTCATCTATCTCACCCATGTTCTTCAGGCTTCTGTGTGCAGAATTCAGACGAACCAGTTCGATACCAGAATATGAATTAGGTCTGTGGTAGATTAAACTAGCTGTCTGTCTGCTTGCTGAGTTGACAGGGAAGCAGTGACATCATTAGTGTCTGTGTGTAGTGAGAACAAGGTCAGTTTCTTAATCACAGTCTTAATGCCTGGAGCCAAACTATTGGCAAAACACTTCACCTCTTTAAGTTAAGAGTCTACAAAAACACTTGTCTGACTTGGGTGTCATATTTGGATCAGGCATATGTTATGGCTTATATTTTGGGTCATGTGTACCTGATACGTCTTTGTAATTTCAACATATCTGTAAAAGATGATGCGTTACACAAATGAGACCAGGCCATTGCTGGAAGACGACATGATAGTCCTGGTGTCCTGTTTCCACAGTGAACTACATGTCAGCCTTCCCCTCCTAGAAACCCTGTAGTCATTCCTGTACGACTGAATGAGTGAATGGATGAAAGGGACAAGTGATTCTCTTATCCTCCGCATCACAATGAAACCTGCAAATTTCAGTATGTCACTATGAAAAATGAGTGGAGGAGCTCAGTGGAGGAGCTCTGTGAAGGCTGTTTTCTCTGTCAGTACTGAGAAGAAAGCTAATAAAGCAGCCCTGCGATAGACAGAACTGCGACAGTATTCATTTCATGCCAGCAGAAAAGGACCTTATCCCCATGTTCATGCTCGATCGCCAGGCTTTTCTCTGTGGTTGTTACAAATGTCCATTCACTCAGGGAGAATTACAGAGACTAATTTGTGGGTTTATATCCTGATCAGAACTGATTTTGTCTTTTTAGTACATGTTATTTACAAAAAAAAAACCCCACATATTTCAGTGTGTTTGGATTGCATGTGTTGTACTCCTTCAGGCTGTTCTCATATGAAACTGAAATTTTTAATGCACTCTGCCTGATGCAGTATGTTGCAGAGCTAAACCGTGGAGATGGAATCTCTCTGTGTTGCATTTGCTTCACAAACACTAGACAAAAATAGTGTTGAATACAACAGTGCTGGAGTCAGATATTGTTGCTACCGCACTGCATGTAGTTTTCTAAAAATCTTCTGAGATGTCTTTATGTCCATATAGGAGCCTCTTTCCCATCCTCTTTTATGATGTGAAGACTTTACCTCTCCAACTATCTGTATGCCCTTTAATACCTCACCTCATTAATATTATCTAAGATAAACAATCCCCACTGTTTATTAACTCCCTATAAGAAACCAACAAGAAACCACAGAACAACCTCCAAACCCCCTTACAAAAAGGCTTACTCTCTCAGTTCTTAAAGGCTTGTAAATTAAAGCTGATTGCATCTTTTTCTGCTGTAATACCCACATTATTTCAATAGGTACATTCAAATTCAGCAGAAACAAAAAATCCTGACCTTTGCACAGCTGGATGTCAACCCAGTTTCCTTGCTAGAGCCTAGAACAACGTATCTGCCTTATTTATTTTCAGAATCAATGGCCTTCTTGTCCTCTATTCATTTTTAGAATGCGGCAGAATTTGCAATTCCTATTTTCTTATTGAATTGTTTTGCTCTTCTTTCTTCACCGGTTTGGTGTGTGTAATTATGAGGTCCAGCCATCTCAGGGGTACAGTTCGATTTATTGTAGCACTCAGTATCATTATATTGTCTGGTGATTTAACATGTTTTTCATATCTTTTGGCTGCAATGTATTGGTTGGTCAGAGAAATCATTTTATACAGTACAAATGTCTTAGTTTAATAAGCTGTGTGAGTAATGTATAAGAGATGAAGAGGCTAACCAAAATTGCAGTCTCTAAAATGAAAATATGATTGATATGACATGTAATGGGTGCTCAACATTTTTATTTATTTATTTTTTTACTTTCCTCATTTTTGTAATGCAGTCAACAGTAACAGAAATGAGTCCGTGGCTGTGTTATTTGCAAAAATAGCTTATAAATACAACACTCATTCATATTGCTCATTTTCAGGTTTTGTTGCAATGTTTGAATAAAATCCAAAGAAACCTAGAAGAAGTGAAGTAATGAGCTCTGAAATCCAGTGTATTTGTTGTGATATTTCATTTTTGTTTGTATTTAGTCTGAAAATAACACTGGTCTAGAAGTACTATGTTTCCAGAATAAAAGTAGTTAAACTTTACCAAATTTGATTCACAAATAAAGAAAAATGAAGTCAAAAGTGCTAGTTGGGTGTAGTTTCTAAAATACAGTCTTGGGCCAAAATGTGAAATTCTGAGAATGAATGAGAGAATGGGTTTTTTTCGAAAGGAATGTTTGTCACAGAGCTACCAGATGTACCTCAGTGTCTGCACTTTACAATGCATTCACTTTTCAGGTTCTTTCTAGTGGATCATTTATAAATCTATTGTATAAATGTACATAAACCAACATACATGTGTAATACACCATCATATATATCGAAAACATGAGCTGACCAGCACTTTTGTAATTTGTTTTCTGATTCATCTCATTAAAGTATGTAAGATTTAGCATATTTAATGTCTGGAGCAGATATTTTCTAAGAAATAGTGGAGCAGTGTAACCAGTGTAAACTGTTACACTAAAATAGAGTGAAATCCATATGATTGGACCTTGTACTCAGTGTGTCTTTGTCTCTTCTGTCTCTCAGGGCGTACTCCCTAGTTGACTCCAGCCAGGTGTCCACCTTCCTCATCTCCATCCTTCTCATTGTCTATGGCAGCTTCAGGTGAGTTTCACTAAATAAATAATCACGACAGTGCTCTGGAGGATACTGAACAATAACCACAGACCACATTTGGTTTACAGCATAAGCTCAAAAAAAAAAAAAGTATCACCGTGTCAATGCAGAAGGTCCTTCATCCGCTGGATTTAATTTCTTTTGCATGTGTACTATAAAGGGAATATTTCTCACATGTATTTGATGTTGGATTACAACACAAAAACTATCAAGTTCAATACCTACTTTGAGGTTTGAGTAGAAGAAGCTGATAGTCTGTTTTCATCTAGATTAAGGAGATAAATGTTAGTGTAGTGTTAAAATGTTGACTTATGGTATTTCCACCAATTCCTTTTAAGATAGGAATATACCTGAGAGTAAAGTAAAAATCATTCTCTGTTCTCTTGAATAAGGCACTATTTATACATTTTTATGACTGTTGATGTCAGGGGTGAGCAGAAAATAATTCTAACTGAACACCAAGTACTAAAAACATTGGCTGTGAGATACTGTTTTAGTTTCAGTGGACCACAGTTTAGTCCTCAACCAAGGTGTTTTTTATGTGTTTAATTTCCTTTCATGAATCACATAGACGTTGCATTGAATGTTTCCTTAAGTAGTCCATATATAGAAAAGTAAGAATCTGAATGTAGAGCTGTTTATATTAAGCTGTTTGGTTTAAGTAGAGCCAACTAAATTCTACATTAAAAAAAAAAAGGAAAATACATCATCTTCCATAGATATGGTTTTTGTATGACCCATTATTCAAACTTTTATGATGAGCATTTGTAAACAGGATAGGTTTTAAAATAAATGAACTGGTGCAAAATTGGCCCCTATTCTATGCTTCCCATTGTTACGTATCAACAGTTTCCATTTTTGTTGAGGTTCTGATCACTGATGTGTGTCCAATATGCCTCTCTCTCCACCCCTGCCTCTCTCCTCCCCTCTCATGCAGATCATTAAACATGGATTGTGAGAACCAGGAGAAGGATAAAGATGGTAACCCTTCAACAACGGGGTCTTTCAATAACAGCAACACAAACAACAGTGAGTTATATGCATGACAAAGCAACAAAACACTAGTAATCACTGGTCCTGGTTTTAGCTTTTGACCACATTCACAACATTCTGCCTCTGCAATGAAGCCTGGATATTGTTGAAAAGTTTTATACAATCTTATTTTGATGTATGTGTTTTAATTGTTTCGCAGGTATTCAGACTATAGACTCCACACAGGCTCTGTTCCTGCCCATTGGAGCTTCTGTGTCTCTGCTAGTCATGTTCTTCTTCTTTGACTCGGTACAGGTGGTCTTTACCATCTGCACTGCAGGTAACTACTGTTCTTGCACATCACACAAGAACACTATAACCTATATTAGTGTTGAAAAGCTGTATCCACCCTTTTTTGTTAAGTAGTTGCACACTAAGCCAGACCTCTTTTCTGCTTTGATATTGAAACTGTAAAAACCATTAGCTGCTCCATTAAACTAACTGAAACAAGCATTCTAGGCGTATTAGACTTCAGGTCTCACTGCTGTGCTTTGTTCTTGTCTTCAGTTCTTGCAACAATTGCATTTGCATTCCTCTTGTTGCCAATGTGCCAGTATCTGACCAGACCCTGTTCCCCACAGAACAAGTAAGAAATCTTTTGATCTTTAAATTCTTTCTGTAATTGTTCAACCTGTGTTATTTTGTACATCTTTCACAAATATTAGTAAACCTCTGTGATTCAGTATGTTACTAGGTCTCAGGTGATGTTGAACTCACCATGCTCAGGTCTCAGTAAAATGCATATAATGCTGGATGAGTCACTACTATTAGGAACGAAAAAAAATAAAAAATAGATGCTTTGATTTGGGTGCTCTAGCTTAGCCATTTGTCTATTGTCATACAAATAACGCAGCTCATTAGGTTTGGGTGTCCAAAGATATCAGCTGCTCTAGTCTTAAGCAATAGTAAAGCAGCAGGAGTTACACCAACACAACCCACCCACTCATCTACCAATATGAACACCTCCTCTTTAGTTACACATTTAGAGCCACCTATTTTGTTTCAGTAAACCTTTGTCTGCATTACAAAGCCAAGTGATAACTCCACCTCCAACCCAAATATTTTTTTCTGCTTACTGTATAGGTTGTTGTTATTTTGTTTATCTTAGCATGGCTCTAGAAACAGGCTATACAGGCTGTATTGTCGCAGATTTATCATTTATACAGCTTAAACATCAGTCAGTGACAGTACGACTTCTATTTGGTCTCATAAATGGTAACATCTTCCTAAAATCAAAATTATTTATACACTAAAATAAACCATTTAAACATAAGCAAAGAACTTTTCTAAAACACTTCTTTGTGATTAAAACATTCTCTTTCTCTGTGTTTTATAACAGGATTTCCTTTGGCTGCTGTGGGCGTTTCACTCTGGCTGAGCTCTTGTCTTTCTCCCTCTCTGTAATGTTGGTGCTCATTTGGGTGCTGACTGGACACTGGCTTCTCATGGACGGTGCGTCACTACACATTACTTTAACTTTACTGTACTACTGCTATTGTTGTGTAGTCTCCATGCACAAGAATTCAACGGACATCTGTGAGGTGGAGTCCTGTTTGTGTAATATGAGGATCTATGGATTGAAATCTTCCTCTGAACTGTACAGCAGTATGCACAACTTACTAGCAGTGAAATGTAACCAGAGGATGGAAGAAAAGGAACCAAACACTGCATCTACTAAAAAAAGTCAATATAGGGCAGAAGAACAGGAAATATAAATTTGTACATCCAATCCTCAATGAGGCAGAGAGTGGGGAAGAAATTCAGTTTTAATTCTCCACCTCCAGAATAGGGAACCTAAGATGAATCATACAAAATGCAGCTTTTAGCAACTCTATTTTCAGGTTGTCACCCCACAGAGCTGCATGTTAAAAGGAATAATGCACTCATACGCTGTTGGTTTTCAACTGCTTTATGCATTTAGGCCAAAGGTCTTGATCAAGATCAGTGTGTCACTGAAACACGAGCACAGCATAGAAAAATTTAAGGGGTGCATGCAGTTATGTAAATGTGATCCAGTTAAAGGTGGAGTCTGTCATTCCTGAGAAACGAACACACTCCTCCCTTCAGAAGTTCTCTTCTCTTGTTGCCTGGTTGTAATTAATTGTGATCAGTCCAGTACACTTTTTTTCACATTTATAGAGCCATGGCTGTGTAGAAGCTGTCTTTTTTTTTGTTTGTTTTTTCTAAAACACTTTTATACATTTATGTATTCTGTAGAAGATGCCTTTGTATGTTTTGTATTTTTGCTGTTACTGTTGCAGTCCTCTTTAAACTTTGAGGAGTTTAACATTACCCAAATACAGAGTGCAGTTACAAAAAAGGCTGCTGTTGTAATGAACACTTTTTTTCTATTTATGGAAATCCTAATATGTTCAAAAGTCTGATCTCAATATTTAAATAGGACATGAGCAGAGAGATTTTGTCTGAACAGTCTCTCTAATTAATTGGGGTTTTGTGCACAGTAATTAATGTTTCAATAATGTTTAAATAAACTTCCTAGCATCACTTTCCTCATTGCGGTGTTGGCTCTTGTTGATAGCATGTAGAATTGTGTTTTTCTGAATAGTGTTATAAATGTTTTTCTTCCGTCCTCAGCTTTAGCCATGGGTTTGTGTGTTGCCATGATCGCCTTCGTGCGGCTGCCCAGTCTGAAGGTGTCTTGCCTGCTGCTGTCAGGACTGCTCATTTATGATGTGTTCTGGGTAAGAAATGCTCCCGTTCTAAACTTGATTTGTCACATTGCTAACCCTTGTCCCTGCCATACATTATACAGATGTGGAGATGCATCTAACATTTTTTAAAATCTATTTTATAATGTCGTAGCGCTTAATGATCAGCATTTGTTCAGTTTCTAGAGTCTTATACGTAACATCTTAGGGAGAAATACATTCTGGACTGTTTTTTACAGCAACAGTGAGAAAAACATAGAATAAGTTGCATAGTTACCATTGACAGCAATGACATCCTAAAGAAATAATCCTATTCACCCACAAGAACTCCACCACCTACCTTAACAATAAATTCAGGGTAAAGATTGAAAATGATTGCTTAGACCAAGGAGAATGTGTTCTCATCCTGAGGTGGAATTGAAATGAACATGTCCTTTGTAGAAATGGAAAAGATGCTGTAGTGTCTGTCAGGTAATGGTAGATTTTACTGCAATTCATTAGACTCAGATAATGCCATTACTTTAGATTAGTGTCTACACAGAGAGCAGTGCACAAAAGTGATGGCTGCTTAACAGCTCCCAAAAGTCAAGCAGGACAAGAACAGCATGAATGATGGCTTTAATATGCATTTGTGTGTCAGCGGTTTGGTGACTGAGCGCGGCAGGAATCTGTTACTTTATCTGAGCAGTTGGATGGACAGCATTGTTTATTTTTTTGTAATATAATTAAATTAGTGAACAAAATGATGAGAGGAAGAGAAATCAATTCAGAGGGAATACAGCCTGTGAGGAAAGTGGAGCATACAACTGTTTCAGATAAATGATGTGGTTTTATCCAAATAATAAGTTTGTTGCAACGATTGTAGTGTCTGTTTCCAAGAAAGAGAAATAAAAATGATAGAGAATTTGCTATAAAAATGTTTTACTACAGAATCACTCTCCTTGTAAGGAAGAACCTGCCACGCTTGTCGTTCACAAAAAAATGTCCCAAAAAGGAGAAAGCCACTGTGTCTGATTATCTCCTAATACTGAGCCCATCTTAAATATAGACACGGAAATGAATTTCTGAAAGTACAGTAAATAAATGAACTGATAACCTAGCAACCTGCCAGCTCACCACTGTTATTTCCCCACTGGCACTGACCTTATATGCTCAGTGTAATTTAAAATACAAAATTGAAACTATGCATACGTTTTGAAATGCAGTCTGAAATTGTCAGTCAGATGAGAGGAAATTAAGTAAGTCTTAAATTGATTATAAATATGTATTGGGACTATGAATAAATAGGCTGTTTGTGTTTCCCTGCAGGTGTTCTTTTCAGCCTACATCTTCAATAGTAATGTGATGGTCAAAGTGGCCACCCAACCTGCTGAAAATCCCATAGACGTCCTATCGAGGAAGCTCCATTTGGGGCCAGGGATGGGCCGCGATGTCCCCCGCCTCTCCTTACCTGGCAAACTGGTCTTTCCCAGGTAAGACTAATTTAAAAAAGTGAAGCAATATGTGGGTTTCTTCACTCATGCAGGGTCTGTAGAAGCCTTGATATTGATTCATCTTTGCTGTTTGTTTGGGCTCTGAAACCTGACCTTTCTTCTCTACACTGCACTGTGCCTTCATTAAGCTGTTTGTCAACTTGTCTGACTGCTGGGAATCAATATTTATGGCCTCAAGACAGTGAAGCATCTTGATTTTAGTCGACCCTTGACTTTTTCTATTAAGCTACTGACAGCTGCACCTGTTCCTGTGTCAAATTTCAGTTCATAAAGTGTTGATTTACTTTTTCCAGCTGCAAATGGAGAGTAAGTGTAAAAGAGCATGATATGGCCTCATGGTTCGAGTGAAGAAGACATATTGCACTTATTGTAGACAATCCACCAAAAAAGACACATCTTCTAACATTCATTAACACCGTTTCACACACAAATCAATTTTTTTAATCTTTTGGCTCAAAACTCTAAACAGAAACCCATCATTGTTCTCTGTCTACTGCCTCTCAAAATCATTAAATCAAGTCATTACAATTCATTAACAATTATCATGTAATCCTCTATGTGGAAAAACCGCATGTTCACACTTCAGTTAAACCAGAGCTTCAGGTTGTACAGATATGAGACAGGATCAGTTTGCATGTTTTGGACCCACAAAGACCTGAATATAGTCTAACACAAATCTTTTTCACAAAGTTTATGTTACTCCAGTTCATGCTGATGTTCTTATTTGTCCATGGGATGTCAGTGACTACATTTATGTTCTGGCTCTTACTCTGAAAAAGGCAAACTTCCTAATAAGCTGCGTCTTGGCTAACAAAAATGAATATTCTAACAATATTTCTGTATGCATAGGACCTTATACTCTGATTAAGAATAGGATTTTTTTTCCAAGTTTTCCACTGGTGGCAGATGTTCCACAGAGTGGTCACAGTTTCCCTCTATTGTTCCTTCAAACACCTTCTTGAAAAGGTTGATATTTGCTCATATCCAGACACCTGTTGATATCCCCTATCATTATGTGTAACCTTAGGTGTGTGGATTTTTCTTTGGGGCATCCATCTTTAGCAGAGAGGATCTTTATCTGTAGTCTTTACTTTGTTTGTTTCCTACTCCATCTGACCGTAAACAGGGGCTATAGGTCACAACCTGCTGTAGAACATCCAGTTAAGAGTAAGTTTCTGAATGCGCTGTATACATGTCCCAAGAATCCATAGAAAAACAGAATAATATCCACATATCCCTCAAGTTTTAATTGGTAAATGCTTAGAAAAAGGCTTAAATCAGAGTACCTAAATGGAGTATACTGTTTACTAGGGCTGTATGATATTGGAAAAAACTGAATTTACGTTTTTTTTTTAACCCCACGATATATATTGTGATATGAAAAAATACTCAGGAGGATATAATAGCTGTGTGGTGCCGACGTAAATGGTCAAACTAAGTAGTTTTGTTTCCTCTTGGTGTGGCAACAGGTGCAAGGCACTGACAACACGGAACACATGTTTCAGTATCATCCTTCTTGTAGCCGAAATAATTCCAGATAACTGACCTTGTTTTTCTTTTTGGCACCAAGTCTTCATTTATGGTGATTTTCTCGTGTTCGTTGCTCATTTTTCAATATTATTACCAGCGACTCACTCCAAACTGATTAAGAACGATTGTGATTGGTGGACCCCTGCATGCAGTGTGTCACATACCCTTGAACTTAGATGAGAACAAGTTGAGTTCATTTGCCTCCTACATTGCAGGACCTGCGATGTGACTATTGCGCACACGTACATTGCAATGTCGATGCTCAAATGATATATTGTGAAGCTCTACTGTTTACATTATACCTATTAAAGTCAGAATGGTGTTGTATTCATAATAGGAGTGGTCATGTAAACATACTTGATGAAAAAAGCTGGACAAATAGCACAGCCAGATATGAACTGCTTCAAAGCTTCAGTGATCCAGATCTTCACAGAAGAAAATATGTGTAGTTTGCAAATTGTTATACTGTAAATGTAGAGAACTGCATTATCTGTGATGTGGGAAAGGCTGTTGTCTGACCTGGACCAGAAACCAGATGGTGAGAGAGAGTAAATGTGATTGAAAAAAAGACCACATGCTGCTTACAAGAATCGAACCCTCGGCTCCCACAAAGCTCAGCTACATATTCATTCAGCCACAGCACATTGTGATCACACAGACTTGCACTGTATAGAAAATTAAACACTATATGGGTGTGTAAATGGATCCTCTACTGGCTATAATGATAATGGTGCCTGCTGTAGTGGTGCTTCATCTTAAATTTAAGTAATTTGTCACTCTGATTATGATCATTAAGATATTTTGGTGCTCTCTCTCCAGTACTTGGTGCCCATGGTGTATGATGCACATAATGGTAATGACAGCACTGGCACAAGACAAATCCTCTGATATTTATGCTCCACTTCCCTAAACTCTAAACACTACCCCACTCTATCTGAAGGTCTAACATCACCTGTAGATGGATCCAACTATGGGATATTAAGAGAGAATTATTGTGATTTCTTTTACGCTCAAACCGTGGTTAATTTTTCATTGGTAAATTCTAACAAAATGATACTGCACTACTACTGTCAGTTATGTATTTTTGCAATATATTTACCTTGTCATCCATTGCCTTTTTATCATTATTTTTTAGATGTAGATTTGTCTTTATAAGCATCATTATTCATTGCAGTAACAGTTTTTAGTGAAGCGTTTGGAATTGATCCCACTGGGTTGTAGTGACTGTTGTGTAGTGTTTGTGTTTTTGATGATCTTTGTGACAAATGAAGGCAGAGTTTGGGTTTGATGTCAGATTACATAGTTTTGAATGGAGAGTTTGGTTTAGACTTGGAAGTTTGAAGCTTGTGTAGATGATTTTGTTTTGGATTTGTTTAGATGTTTCTGAAGTAGTTTATGTTGTTCAGGAAATGTGTCTAAGCCAGAGTTTGTGCTAGACATCTTTATTGTCCATCAAAATTCCGTCATGACACGTTATTATCCGTCATTTCAAATTAAATTTTTATGACAGTGAGACACCCCGTGACCCTAGTGTGGATAAAGCGGGTTCAGTAAATGGATGGATGGATGACAGTGAGACATATTTAGTATTTAATGTTCAAAAACATCTCAGTGATGCAGCAACTGTAATTGCTGCTGGCTGATAACCCAATGTGATATCATGATACATGCCACTTTTAATTGGCGCGTTATCATTATAAGCTTTTCGTGTGTATGTTCACGCCACATCAAATACCTTGCGCTGAGGGCTAGAGTTAGGGTTACAGTTACTGGGAGTTACTGAGGGTTGTGTGAACTGGAGAACTTGGTGAAATTGAGTAACGCACGAAAGGTAGAAAATGCCATAAGAACTGGTGTATTACTTGCTTGTCCTTCATCTTCCACCACATCAGTCCCTCTTATTTTACCGCGTTTATCGATGCCATCACATTTACTGGGCTTTTTAAAATAACTAAGAAGACTCAGCTGTCTTGACATTTTGCGCTAGTTAAGTGGCATCTAATTTTGGCTAAAGTAAAATAAACAATGAGACAAGACTTGACAATGAGTGATTAATATGTACACTGGCCATCAACTGGACTGGGGTGTACTACAGGTGAACTAACGGTGAGTCATTTGACAGAAGTAATGGTGTTGATTCAGCATAGTTGTGAACAGTGGTGCTGTTGGGTTCTATACAGGTGCTGTAGGGTTCTATACAGGTGCTGTAGGTTCTACATGGGTGCCATAGGGTTCTATGCAGGTGCTTTAGGGTTCTATACAGGTGTTGTAGGTTCTACACAGGTGCTATAGGGTTCTACACAGGTGCTATAGGGTTCTACACAGGTGCTGTAGGTTCTACACAGGTGCTGTAAGGTTCTACACAGGTGCTGTAGAGTTCTATACAGGTAGGATGCTGTTACGGACTGTTTGATGCCTTGTTAAGAGACAGACAGATCAGCGATCCTATGAGCAGGTTCTGTTTAGTGTTGTGTGAAAACTTTCTTTGGTAGATTACCTCAAGTATTTTAATCTGTCAAAATGACGGACGGCCTTCAGAATTTTCAGTCATCTTTTTTAAAAAATCTGTCAATGATGGACTATTTTCAGTTAATGCGACCCCTGATCTTAGCTGTAATTCTTAAAAGCCAACATGAAGAAGAAAAGGAGATTACACTAGAGACTGATGCAATTTCAGCTGATGATGGAAACCAAATACCATCACACATAGTAGCAATGTCCTATGAAGGCCACAAAACTAAGAGAAATAAATACTTATTCAGGCTTCCATAAATTGATATTTTTGTCAGACACAAGAGATAAGGATTAGATTAGAAAAGTGAGTTGGAAATGTTAAAAAAAATTCTTTAATTTTATCTAAACATACATAACCTATACACACACACACACACACACACACACACACACACACACACACATATACATATATATATATATATACACACACACACACACACCTGACTCTGAACACAGCCAACAGTGGGACCATCCTGATTGACTTATATATGTCTTCAAAATTAGATTTGTAGAGAAAATTTTACCGTTTTGTTTCAGCCAAGGCATGAGCTGCAGCAACGTCAAACCAATGTCAAAGTTGCACATTTTCAACAGTCTTCAACTGTAAAGCGGCTGTGACTTTTAGCTTCGAATTATCTGAGCGCTTTAACCTTATTTCTGCTTTTTTCTGCTTTTTTTCTCATCTGTCCAGTTCCACGGGAAGTCACTTCTCAATGCTGGGGATCGGTGACATTGTGATGCCGGGCCTGCTCTTATGCTTTGTCCTTCGTTATGACAACTATAAGAAACAAGCGAATGGGGAGGTTCCAGGACCTGGAAACATGTCAGGACGCATGCAGCGGGTCTCCTATTTCCACTGCACTCTCATCGGATACTTTGTGGGTAAGTAAGCAATCGATGGACACATGGATGCTAAAGGTCAACAGTTAGTCTTAGTTTCAGCATTGGGTATTTTTGCCATAACAGTGTTAAATGTTCTTGGTGATTCTAATATATAAGTGTTGATAGATGGAGTAGAGTTAACATGTTGTGGATGTGTCCGTCTCCAGGTCTGCTGACTGCCACCGTAGCCTCCAGGATCCATCGTGCTGCTCAGCCTGCTCTGCTCTACCTGGTGCCCTTCACCCTGCTGCCTCTTCTCACTATGGCCTATCTGAAGGTACGCTGGGGTGGGGGGGGTCATTAGAGTTGGCAGTCGCAAAGAAATGATTTCTCATTTTAGCCTTTTGTTCCTTTGTTTCTGGATCAAGAAGATAAAACACTACAAGAGAAAAAAGTCATTGCATAGTGACTTTTTTCTGTAAGGCCTGGTCCACACATTGTCTTTATCTTAATTATTCATGAAGTGATTTTGTGCAATGGAAGACATGGTACAATACCACCGGTTATAACATTTCTACTGTAACAGTGCTTTTTACATGTTTACAAAAAACTACAATTACTCACTATATTGAGGAACCAAGGGATCACAATTGTAGACAACGAAAACTAATAATAGCTTTTTTTTTTTTTTTCAGGCTACTGATTGGCCAACATGGCTGTAGTTTTGGGGTTATGTCGCCACCTGTTGGTTCTGCATGCTCTTTTATTGAATGTGTCTAATGCTGTTACTCAGTTAGGCTGTAGAAGTCAGTATTATATTAGAATTAGTGAAGTCTTAATTCTCA
>JAPQRP010000005.1:9347954-9366758 GCA_037367295.1 Apogon hyalosoma
TGCAGAAGCCTGATAATGATGTAATGGCTTCCAGGTGTGATGGAAGAGGGAAACATCTAAAACATGCAGGACACTGGGCCACGTGGACCGGATTTGAGAACCACTGCTTTAGATGTTCAACGAGATGAGTTCCTTACATTTCAGGTCATTTTGAAATGGTTCGATAATCATTAAATTATTAGCATTTACAGTATTTATTTGTAGATTATTGCAATTATATGAAAACACAATCTACAAAACAATACAAATGTTTGAACTGAGGAAAATAGAACTTGTGGAATGAGCCTAATTTTCAATCCCAGTGTCTTATTGTTCTCTCCTCTGGTATTTTATGTTGCTGAGCCGTTTAATGTCACTCCTTCTGTAAAATCTCAATGACCTTGGTTGCATTTGATGGCCTGTGTCCATTCACGTTCCCTTTGATCACATTTCAGAGGTTACAATGAAGTTCATGTCTGGACATTTGGAGTAGCCTCTTACCTTTTTCCAGAGCTGTATAATTACACTGAACGCTGATATAAAATTTTCATTACCAACCACTACAAAGAAAACACCGCTGATGTGTTAAGGAACTGTTTCCACATTTGAGTTGTCATTTGAACCAACCACCACCTGACCCATTATTTGACACTCCACGGTATCTGTGACACTGGCACCCTCACCTGATCCCCAGCAGCTGCCCGGAGAACTTCCCCAAGGAGATGAAGGTGGCGATGGTCACACCCACCATCGCTCGCAGCCTCTTTGGAGTGCACTCAAGGAGGAACATGGGTTGAGCTGAGAGACTGACTCCTGGAGGTGCAGACAAGAGATTCATACATTATGAAAATAATCAATAAAGATCAATAACAGGCTGACAAATGACCCACACAAAACTTAGAAATATAAGTCACAAGTATGAACAGAAATCAATTGTAAGGTTAAATAGTGAGGCAAAAGTGATGAGACAGATATAGACCAAGAAAAGAAACAAGAGAAATATAATGAGGGGTTTTTTTTCTTCTTTTTTTTTTGCACATCATAAACTGCAAGAGAAAAATTAAAAAAAACCAATTTTCAATCAAGTAACATCATTGTGCAGGAGAGGATGGAAGCCAAAAAAGGCTCATGTGAATACCTCCCCAGAAATAAATACATAGGAAGAAGAAAAGATGAGAAAGAAAAATACGACATAACTGAAATAATAATCTAAAGTAAAAACAATAGAAATACAAATCAAATTACAAATCATCAAATACAAATCAAAGGATATACAGCCTTACATTTTTTCATACTTAGAGTCCTTTTCAGATGCTTTTAAAATAATGATAAAGAAGATGTTGATTGAAGTTCAGGTCGTAGATTATTCCAAAGGTGTGGTCCATGATATTTTAGAGAATACTGACTGACAGAAGTTCGGCAGTATGGAAGATAAAATTTGCTTGAATGTCATGTAGGATAATTGTGAATAACAGAAGACAACATAAAGGCGTTCTGGAAAACTTTGGGAAGAACATGAGTCAAGTGAACAAATTTGTACATGAAGACACAGGTCTGGTAAATGTTTTCTCTTATTTCTACCTGAATTGATACCATAGAGAAGTCGTCCCACCATGATCATCTCAAAAGACATGGCTGTTTGGCTTAAAAACATCAACACAGCTGCACTTATCGCCAGAAAGTTGTTTAGAAAAAGGCATTTTTTTCTGTGGGAAAAGGATGACAGAGACGTCTGATATTAAACAGGCAGCAGCAGCAACAGCTAAAAGTTCAGTTTATTCTAAAAATGGAAGAAAAAAAATTGTTATTTGATCATGATTATTGACCTGCCAAGCTTGGAGAGGAGTGAACCAGACAACAGTGAACCCAATAACCCTCCAATGCAGAAGATGGAGACAGTGAAGGACCAGATCAGAGAGACCTGCCACTGCTTCAAGTACACTCCATATCTCTGTACACATGTTTGGTTCACCAGATCCTGTATGAACTACAATTATCCACTGCATTTAGTCACTCGATCAATAAAGTATTTACATTGAATTAAATAACCCCAATTCCAGAAAAGTTAAGACTTTTTTTTGCATTGTGTTAATGTAAAAGATTTTGATGCCTGAAACACACTCAAAAAACATTGAGACAGAGACAAAATAAGACTTAAAGGGGTTATATGTATGTAGTATTAATGTTGTCAACTCTCACCAGCAGGGGGACGTCATGTACCAGAACACACTTAGGACTACCAAAACCATCAATGACTTAACACCATGTACCCACAGACTGTATCAGTCACTGAATAAACTATAATGGTCATTGTTTCCACCCATCTGTATTATGGTATTAACAGGTCTTATTCAAACTAAAACCATTCTTATAGTCTTCGGCTGATAGTTTACATTATAGCTCTGTTTGCTTATGTCTGGTTTTAGACTGAAAACAGTTACAAGAAAGCCACAAATCCCCTCTGTTTTCTGTATGGTTTGTGTTGTCAATAGCTGAACTAAAGATCTGTTGGGAATCCTCCAAACAGGGTCAGAACTGTCACAGTTTAGTCTGAACCTTGGATCAACAAACAGTGAACTTAGCAAAGATATAACATTACACAATAACTTTAGACATTCATAAACATCATAATCAAACTCATCTGCAGTGTTGTGCAAGTTACTTCCAAACTATAATCTATTACAGATGACCTGATACTGTTTTTTAAAAGTAATTCCATACCTTACAATATTACTGTCTCAGAAATCTAATGCATCACATGACTCCTGCATCACTTTTGAGTTACACACAGACTCTCCTCATAAATGGTGTATAAATTTGTTGCGCCCTGAAGTACGTGTGGATGGATAGCTCAGTAAGTAACGCTACAGTCTAACATGTTCAAATCCCAGCAGGAACGTTTGCATTTTTGTCAACATTTTACATGTTCAAATGGGGTGCAGCGACAAGGACCCTACAACTGATGAAGAATTGTAACTAGTCATAGAAATGTGAGCTAACCTTATCATTGCTGATCACAGGGATCATGCTAATGCTAACTAGCTTCTGTAAAGCAGGGTTAGGGTTAGTAACGAACATGCGTCCATGTGGCCAATGTACTGTCTTCTGCCATTGAACTTTTTGGACACATTTTTGATTCCTTAAGGTCTCACAGGCTTGTTGTTACTTAGTTTTTTGTTTTCATTTGAGCAATTAAATTATGAGAGAAAAGTGTGTGGTAATGCAAGCACTACTGAACATGTATCGAGTAAAATATTACTGAAAATTGATTAGTAATGCCTTAAACTACTATGTTACAGCAAAAAGTAATCCATTACTGTAATGCATTACTTTTGTAACGCCTTACTCCCAACACTGCTCATCTGTGTAGGAGAAACGCTGCAATTTCAGAATCGGATTCCATTTGTTTCATTTAGAGCTGTGTCCAGTGGAGAAAACAACAACAGTGCTTCAGCTTTTATCACTTTCTTTGACACAAAGTTGTTTCTCAGTAGTTCTCATTTTGTTTCCTCACTTGTCAAAGGCCATGGGGCATTAAGATTGTTGACTAGTCAAGTCACATGTTCTGTCAGATTCCGCAGTCAACAGGCTACTTGGTAACAGATTAGGAGATCATGAATAGACATTCACCAATGGTTTAGTCTTTACAACTGTGGATGTCATAAATCACCACTCCAAAACTTGTAAAAGAGCTTCAAAGAAAAATGTTCAGAAATTAGTACATTTTATTATGAAAGATTCATGGAAGCTCTGGAAACCTCCATGTGTAGAAGCCAAAGGTGGAAACTGCTGATTTTTTTTTTTTTTTTTTTTGCGTGACTTTTGTGCCCTCAGGTGGCATTGCATGAGAATCCGTCATGCTGCTGGGATAAATATAGATACATGTGCTCAGGAGTACGACACAAAACTGCTGACGCTTAACACAGTCCACCACTGCATCCAGAAATCAAACCTGAAAGTGTATTACACAAGGCGGGAGCCCTATGTCAGCTCTGCAGAAACAGTGTTGAGTTTTCTGATCTCAGATGGACCAGTGGACAGTAGAAATGTGTCGGATGGGACCACATTACACTCATCAGTATCAGCATCTGTTATGGTCTGGGGAACATTTGTACCCACATAGATTACTTGGATATGTATGAAACTACAATCAACACAAAGGCATAGATATACATTTTAAAGTGACATTGACATCTGCACACTGTGGCTTCATAGTCACAGAGTCTCATGGAAAAAAAACAAAACAAACTTGTGACAGAGACAAAATAAGACTTAAAGGGGGTCTTTGTAGTACTAATATTCCAAACTCTCACCAGCAGGGAGAAGTTGCATCCCAAACCACACTTAAGACTTCCAAAACCACCAATGACTCAACATTATATATATGGGTGCTTCTATGAAACTGGGTACATTTTAGTATCTGGCACTTTGCCAGCTTTTTAGACCCAATAATAGAGAAATTTAGACATATTTCCCCCCAGGATGTACCTAATGATGACCTCAGATAAATGCAAAAAAAATTATACTCTTGCTCTGAGCCATCCCAAAATTAATGAATTTTTAATCAAATACTGGGGCCAAAAATTGGACCAGAAGTGGGACATGAAAAGCTACCTGGGTGTCAGTGCATTTGATCTGGAAAACATGGCTGTAAATGGTCTTATATATTGCTATAAATAAAGAGACTGTGTTAAATTTGAGGATCCTAGTGGATTTTCTAATCCAGACCTGTGGGTTTTTCATGAATCTCAGTCTCATTACAGGTTTCACATGTAATCCATTGTGTCCACTTGTGTTACATGCGGAAACCGCCCATTTAAACACATATGAATCGCGAGTGATTTTGCAACAGCGGTCATTTTTGTGAAACACTCTGTCTTGCATATTTATTTTTTTCCCAAAATGTACCTGTGAGAGAATAAAGAGATATTTAAAAAAAAAAAAAAAAAAAAAGTAACACGTAATTTTTGTGTCTTTTTTACTGTACTACATGCAGATTTTGTATAAAAATAATATAAAAATGTGTTCTATCTGAAAAATAGTTTATGTTTCATCTCGGTAAATATTTATTTTTGACTGAAAATGCTTCCAAACTTGCTTTATAACATTAGTCTACATCTGCTTTGAATTTTTAGCCCCCATGTCCTGTTTTTAGGACCAGTTTCATAGAAACGCCCATAGTATAAGACAGAAAAAAGCCACAGTAAAACTACAAATCCTCTCTGTTTACAGTTTGTTCAGTCAATAGCTGCATTAAACATCTGTTTTAACTCGTCCAAGTTAGAAAAGTTCCAACAGCATGGTTTTATAGTGTCAGTGTGTATGTGCTGGACTGTCCTACCTACAGTCTCTCCTGTTGAAAATGCATGGGCACCATGAAGAGGCAACTCAAACAACCACCACCACTGACTGTTGAACAGCTCAAGTCTTGTAAACAGTGACAATGGACCAAATGGACCAAAATAACAAGTGCAACAATCAGTATCCTCAATTCCCAAATAGTCAAAAAGTGTAATCATTTAAAAAAAACAACAACTAACAGAGTAAATATGAATCAGTCTGAACATTTTAGAATGTGTTGCTGGCATCAGAATGTAAATTTGTTTAGATTTATTTAGGCATTTATTTAAGTTGATCAGTGGCAGAATTGTTTTATCAGTTAAATGCAGGCGAACATGAATTAACAAACCACAGATTTTAGTCTTTTATTTATTCATTCATATTTTACAAAATCTCTCAACTTTTTTGGAAGTGGGGTTAAGATATTTTCTTTCTAAGTGTCATAAAGGTGTATTTAAAGTTGATGTAGACACATTTCCTGATTCCATTCATTGCCTTGTTTGTCAAAATAATGAAATTAGTCATACTTACGGCAGAGGGGGAGGTCATTACAGACACACAAAATCCATATTGAAATGTTCCACCGATGCCACAGATAAAAATGGTGGCAATTACCCAAGGAAATTCTAACTGCACAAATTAAGCATATGATTAAATAGATTATTATAAGTGTATATTGTCTTTCTTTCGAACATATCAGATAAATAAACATCACTAGTTCTTTGACTGACAATAGCAGCACATTCCCTCAGATTTAATGTCCACTTTAGATCATCATCTTCAAAGTTTCTAATGTCTGTTTTCTATCATAGCTTTTACGCAGTCCTACAAGAAAAAAAAATTGTTAAACCAAAATAATAAGTAGAATTTGACCTACCAGGTGTGTTAAGTACTGTGGCATAGCTTTGCTCTGTGGTGCTCTTTGTAATGTTTGAATCACAGATCATTCACTTGTTAAACTTGTGTTGCACACATTCAGCTTTGCAGATAAATGTTTAACTCTGTTCAGGTTAAAGAGGAAATCTGACAGTTTATGGCACCGCAGATTAGGAAATGCTTATCAAAATGGGCTGGTTCAGTGAAAGGTTTGGCACAAATATGTGGGTAGAAAGATTCAAGAGAGGTGGTAACTCCGCTCCAGAGAGTAGCAATCATCCCCGCATATTTGTTCCAACCATTCACTGAACCAGCCCATTTTAATGAGCACAACTCCTCATCCAAATAGATGGGATACTTAGTGGAATCACCTGTGCTAAGTGAACAGGTAGGACCAATACATGACAGGACTTGTACTCTATGAAGCTGGGATTACCCACCTCAGATAATAAGACAGTTGAGTGTAGAACCAAGACAGTACATGTAAAAAATGCAAAGTTAGGTGCAAAATCCAACTACAAAAATATATACTCTTACTCTTTTAGTGTCACTATCTACTTTTTTAATCAGAAAATCATTTAAAATTTATTGAACTCACCCACTTTTAGCCCAAGTAACTGTTACTTTTTATATTAAAAGGCTTCTAAAAATACAAAGACAAAAACCAGTGTTTGGATAATTATTCTGTTGCTGCTGCTTTTTATTATTATTTTTTTGACTATGTTACGTTTCACTTTTGCGGTGCACATATGAAATCCTCCTCATTAAAAGGGCATTATATATTGACTATGACATCTGTCATCTAAAGGAAAAGCAGGACGTGCCCTTTCTTAAATGAGTTTAGACCAGTAGACGACTAGATGTTTAGTCTCAGTATAGAGATTTGCATGTCAGTAATAACATTTTAAAGTGTAATTCACTGCTATTCACCAAAAATCAGCAGATCTAGACTATCATGCTCTCATTTGGGAGACGAGCAGCTGCATTTTACCCAGATAACATGCAGATGTCATCACCAACTGAAAACCTTTGGATCTAACTTCAAACCTTCAGACAAATCAGTCTCTTCTTCCTCTGGAGCTTGTGAAAGTCGACCTGCTTCCTAATGAGATCTACCCCACTCTAAAAATGGAAACCTCACTCTGCATCAGACAAACTATCTCCGCCGGATGCCACAGAGCTGACCTCCAGGCAGCAGGATGCTGACGGCTGTCCTGCATTGTCTCCAGGAGTCTGCAGCTTCAGATGACACCACACTTGAGGCAGACCACCGTGAGACTGAAACTTCTAGAGAGCTGTCAGGAGGAGCAGATGAAAGCCTTTGCAGCTGACAGAGAGGCTATATTTACAACACAACACAAGCAGAAATGGCTGACACCACTTAAAAACACAGGCATTGTAAGCCGTTTTTGCATATTATCGGTATCACTCAACACATTGAAGTAACCCATACTGCTATGGAAATGGCTGATGCTTCATAAACACCAGCGCATTGTGCACATATGTTGAGCAATTAATGGAAAGGCATTGTTGTTGACCTGCTGACAAAACACAAAATGTATTGATTCCTTTGAGTGATGAAGATTCTGAAACAGACAAGACGTACAGTTTGCAACAATGCTTTATGTAACAGCTTGACAAAATAATATATTTTTACTCATTACATAATAGTGCCTGCATTTTCTTAGAATTGGACCCATTTTTTGAGCCATCGATGTTTTCTACTTCACAATATTTTGTAAAATAAATAAATAAACTATTTTATTAAATACATCTTTTTTTTAAACAAAAGTTGTTAGAAGTTGGTCTTTTTTAATGTGGTGTTTTATGCAGTAGCTAACTAAAATGGAGGCCTTATATGTATCATTATTAAACAAATTTGCTAAATTAAACCTTTCAAATATTATTAAACCTATATTAAAAGTCCACTATGCAACATTCAAGGAGATTTCGGAGGATGTAACTGCAGAAATATAATAATATTCAGAAGAAGCAGGTCGCCTTACATGGAGTCTGCCATGTTGTTAGTACCTCAGGACAGACTTCTTCATTATCTGTTTGTCTGTTTTGCTGGAGGAGTCTTTTTCAGGTTTTTTTTTTTTTTTTTTTTTTTGGAACTGATTTTTCATTTGACATAATTTCAGCGTTTTTTGCTTAAGGCTGTTGTTCAGAATGCTGTAGTCTGACACTTCACCACTAGGTGTCACTAAATATCACACACTGAACCTTTAAATGAGACATTAGCGCTGACTGATCTTCACATCTGAAGCCGACCTGAAAGGAGTCATTCATACGTTTCTCTGTAATGGGGTTGACGACTACAGTAGTCATTTGACAGGACTCGACAAAAATAACATCAGAAAGCTTTAGCTTATTCAAATACAGCTGCTAGAGCTGGCAAAAGTGCAACTTCTGTATTTTATTATAAGCATCAAAATATAGATATTTATGCTGTGTGTGACAAAATAGATTATTACAAAACAAAGTAAAAATCTATCACATTTTGTTTGAGTCATTCTGTAATAGAGTGTTACAGCTTATTTCTATTGTGGCCCCTGAAAGGCATTCAGTTTGGATGGAAAACATGGTAAATATCCATGATTATTCTGTTTTTGTGAAAATCAAATATATACGGAAACTCTAACATTTAACCCAAACAAGTCAGCAGTGTGTTATCTTTTATCTTCAGGAGCTCCAAACAGTTTCCCTGTTATTTAGACTCCAGCTCTTTGTCTTGTTCTCTCTCTCCAAACTACACAGTGACAGTGATAAGTTGGTTGAATTTTCTCTCAGGTGTCTGATGAGGCACATGAAAGGCGTCCTGGTGAGTGAGCTAAAAAATGCTTCCTTGTTCCTGCAGAGTCAAAGACAAAAACAATGGAGGGGAAACAAAAGATGAAATTAGGGCACTGAGACCTGAGAGAGAAATATTGAGATGTGCTTCAGTGTGTTTGTGGAGGGAAAAGTGAGAGTACGCCGATTATAAATGGGATCTGGGGGATATGCAGCACCTGACAAAGGCAGAGGAGAAGGATGACTGGTTTTATAGCCACTAGGAACAGAGAGAAAATGGAAAAGCCTGAAATTGAATCAGAAAGGAGCAAAGCAAAATCTTCAGTTCTGAAACCACTACAACATAAAAACTCTAACAACTTTAATATCCTAATTTTGAAAAACATAACAGTGCCCTGATGATACAGATGAAGTTTTTGGCCATCTGCTCCTGCAGGACACAATTACTGCACTGGTCCTGTGTGCAGCTCCTTATATTGCACATTTTACCAAAGTCCAAACCTCATCAGTGCCAACAACATTCATTAACACCAGCTGTTCATCTGCAGATCAGCTGAAAGTTGCCAACTCTTTTGTTGGACAGAAATTATTTTGAGCAGCTCAGAGTCTGTTTGTTAGACTGCTTACTGTGAGCAAACACAGAGATGTGTGTGCTCTTCTCTTTAATGCTCCCTGTAAACCAGAGACTGCAGCTCCAGCCATCTGTCCATCATCACGCGCCAGTGTGTGGAGGACACATAAAACATTATCCTGTCATTATCAGGACTGTCGCACATTGACACAATAGGATCACAACCTCATCAGCTGAAAATCTGTGTATGAGCTCATCTAGTAATCCTATGTTATAGGCCTGGTGTGGACACAGGTTTCAAGATGCACCGTCAACTCCTCTGGGTTCAGAAACATCTATAGTGGACATGTCCACTGTGTGATGGTTCCTCACTTAAGCCTGATGCTCTTCTGGACACATGGCTGGTGTGGCTTTGTTTTTGCCCAGTAGATGTAAGTGGCATTCATATTAGTGAATGACAAATGTTGAAGTCTATGTGATGCTGTCAGTTTTAGGTGAATGACAGCTCTTGATGCAGTGGCACAGGTATTTATAGAATTTACCAATGTGTCTTTGCCCTTTATGCACAGAAATTCCTGGCATCTTTTAATTCTGTTCTGCAGCGTAGAGGGTGAAATGTCCAAATGATCTAAAATTACTCTATTCCCATTTTTTTCAAACACATCAATAATTTTCTCACATAATTTTGGACAAATTTGTGACCCTCTTTGCTCCTGAAGGACCAGACCATTCTTGGACGCTGCTTTCGTACCAAATCTGCTGAGTCACTCTGATCTGGCAGCCAAGTTGAGTAACTGTCTAATGTCCAACAACATTAGAACATCATGAAACATTGTGCAATTGACTGATAGTGTTATTTCCAACAGTATCCAAAGATATTAGACCATAAACAACAAATGGATGTATCTTCACAAATAAAATGAAGTTAGTCAGAGAAAACATGTTGTACTGTCTATGCTGATTAAAGGATATAAAAGAATCTCCAGAGTCAGAGTTGTCTTTGTGAATGTATTCAATCTTCCAAAAGGAGATACAACACATCATAAGTCAATGTGAAGAAAATCTCGCTGGGCTACCCCCAATATAAGCTTATATACCTTAGTACAAACATGGATGAGCCCCTGCCTGTCACCTGAGAATGCAGAAACAACACTTATAGTTTTTAAAGAGCTCTGAGGCCTCTGGAAACGTGTGGTGTCCTGAGTTCACAGAACTGGGCACAAGATGTTACAAAACTCAGTAGATAATAAAACTTACTGGAACATCATGTTCTACCTTGAAACAAATTACAATGGCCAGTCATACCCATACAAAGCTGCAATTGTTAGCCCCACAGTACAATACATTTTCCATTACATTTGCAGTGAAAAATAAAATAAAGTAAATTCAGAAACTACTGCTTTATATTTTCTGTGCACTTTGCACATAGTCAAGCATTGTCATATTTTTACTTCAAAAGATTTTTTTTCAGCAATTTTATAATTCATGCGCTATAAGTATTTTCCAAATGGGTCTTTAGTTTTGGTTTTTAACTCCAAGTTGGAAACCAATGCAATAAACTATAAAAATCAATCTCCAAAACCAGACGAAGACAAAATCCTGTATATCGCTTTATTTGTGCTGTTGTTCATTTAGACATGTGCTTATGAAATGGCATTCATCATCATCTAAGCATTTTCCTTTTTATAAGCCGTAGACACAATAAAACTATTTTGACGTCTGAGAAAAGATAATCTGTCATTTTTATTATTTTGTGGCATCACACTTTGTGAAATCTTCATAAACACTTTTCTTTATCAAAACTGGTGAGATAACAGCCTGAGTTGACTTGTTTTTGCCTTGCAGTGGTAACACTTCTGTTAATGGAGGAAGTAGAGTTTGTACTTTAGGACAGCGGACACATGTATACATTACATCTGCTGAGACTATCCATGAATAATCAATCCAAACACATCCTCTTTTCTTTACTTTCGGAATCCTTTACAAAAATGAATATATTAGCCATGAGTCACAGTTGATATTCTCCAACGTGTATCTCATCAAACACAGTCTGAGCCTCTGAGGGTGGACTCTTTGTTTTAGGTAGTGGAAGAAACACTTGGCAGCAGAAACAGACACTCAAGGAGTCGTGCCAAACCTGTAAGGTCCTCCCAAGTAGACAGAGAGTCATGGCAACGCTTGATCACGATGAATAATGAATGGCTCACAGGTTCACTTTACAAGGAGCTTTTCAGCCTCAGACACACTGTCCGTATTCTCATTATGTGAGTGTGAACTGCAGTTCCAGCAGTGTGACTTTTACTAACTTATGTGTGTACGGGCTTCTCTGAATCTCAAATACTCACCAGTCGCACAACACTTAAGCCCTGAAATGCATCAAGTAATACAGAATAGACAAATTACAAGCAGGGATGTAAAAACATGACCTGTGTTTTATCTCATATTGTACAGAAGACAATACAACCAGGACATTTTTTCTGGAGAGTGCAAATTTTAGAGAAAAGGCCACAACCATCAGCATTGTTATGTTACACTGACGATACCAAGGGCTGTGAAGACATTATTTGGTGTTAGATAGGCTTAAATAACAATTCTACACTATAATTTAAAATAATATCAGCATGTACTTTATTGAGAGAAGCTGAACAGATAAAACAACTTCACGAGCAGCAGTTTATAGTACATTTTGAGTCGGAGGAAAAATGTATCCCTACAGACATACAGCATGACTGAGTCTCTAGTTTTAATATCATTTGTCTTTTCATATGAGTCATATCCCGTAATTTTACCTAACTGCGTCTTGATACTGGAGTGCAGCTGTTGAAGTGTCTTTTTTCATCTGCAGCTGAAAGATGAGAGATGATGATTAATTAGCTGCAAACACAGAGATTACAAAAAAAGAAAGGTAGTGGAGAGAGATGCAGGTAACAGATTTTTGGATATGTGCAAACACTCCTCTCCTAAATTAGAACTTTTAGGACCCAAGCTAGCTTACACATGGTGTGCAAAAGACCTCCATCTCCTCCATCACCTCCATCTACACACATTCAGTTAACTTCAGTTTTGGTCAGTGTGATTAAGGCTATGGTATCAAAATGCTGTGCAAAAGTTACACTGTGAATTCCAACAATTTTCTGTGAAACTGTAAGTTGCTATAATATTGATGTACAAATAATGTGCCAAAAATTGTGAGGTGTAGAGGAGACCTAGCATGAGCACATCTACATATCAATCATTAGTCAAAGTTATGGTATCACAAACTGGCAACAGGACGTTACCGCTGCCTTACTTTTACAAATTCTTTGGGATAAAACACACTGTTCAGGGAATATAAGTGTTTGTAAATTTTAGTACAAAAGTGAAAAAGCACAATGTGGCACAGCACTCAGCATCTCTGGAAAATTTCAGATTCACTGAACTGACCAGGGTCATCTAACATGTCCTTTGTGAAGTCCAAACCCAACATGACGCCCGCAATTTTAGTTTGAATATTAACAGGTTTTTTTCCTGATTGTATTTTTATTTTTTACATTTCCAACCTTTGTATTGTTCCCAGTGACAGGATTACTGGATTACAATGAAACTCCTCGACTGCAGCCTGCTACAATTGTCTATATTTGTTTTAGTAATTTACCATATCATGCGAAATTCCAGCTGGAGACACAGTATCCGAGCACTACTTTACTGTGTACTCTCTTTGTCAGACACAGATTTCCACATGCAGAGCTTTCCTTAGTTGTCCTCAAAGTGTCAGTCATTAAGGATCTGTTTTAATCTCCAGGGAAACAAAGCACACTGCAAAAACTGCAGATAAATCAGAATTAAACAAAAAAATCTTTTAAAGTGTTGATGTTAATAATAACATTGTTTGAAATCTGTCAAATCTGTCTTTTTGGGAGGATTAAGCAGTAAATCTTTTCTTATCTCATGGTGTCACACTGAGGAACACATGTCTAATTTTGCACGATGTCTTAATCTTCAGATTCTTCTAGTCATTAAACACACCTTTGTACTGAGTAACAAGATAGACAGACCAATTAGGCTCCCCGTGCATTGCTGCCCATTCTCAATATTTCACATGACACATTTACAAATGAACTAGTACAGCTGCACTGTATCATTCTGCTCGGACAAATAAAGTTTAAACCTGAGAGGTAAAATCCCATATTGGATATCATGCCGTCGTGCCCTTGAGCGTGGTAGTTAAACCAGATTGCCAGTAAATCTCCTGCTCAACACAAATGACTCTTCTGTCAGGTGTGACGCGACTAAAAGCCCTCTGGATTCAGGTATCAGGGACATTAGAGGAGGAACTGGAGAGAAAACAGGTGCAGAATGTTGCTGGAGGGCAAACTTCTAACTCAAGTCAGGTATCCGGTGTCCATATGACTCACAGCTGAATAAATCATGTTCAATTAATTTCAGTCATGATGAAAATGGGTGACTTTGGATTTTTTTTTTTTGTGACTCAAGAACAAGACAAGAAATTTCACAATACATTTATTAACCTCTGGAAGGCATTAAAGCCATTTTTCTGATTTTTTTCTTTCTTTCAATCAATTTATGTTTTATATCCATTTGTTTTTTTGTTTCTTTCCATCCTGTCCTGGATGCCCTGTTTATTATTTTTATATTTAGCATTTCAATGATATTTCTGTTTTAAAATTCTGTCCTTCATTTGTCTTTTCAGCATGTCCCGATTTTTAACCAGGCTGTAAATTTGAATGCAACTCAACATATGCTACCATTAAAAACCATTTTGTATCCTAACCCCTGAAGGGGAGGCAAGGGGTATTGTTTTTGTTTCAGTTTGTTTGTTTGTTTATTAACATTGTAGCAGCAAAATTATTGGTTGAATTCATACCAAATTGGGTTTATAAATTGCCCATGATGCAGAATATATCTGATTACACTGTGGGAACAGTAGGTCAAAGTTCAAATTTTTTATGAAATTTAAAATCTTTTTTTCCTTCCATTTTCTTATAATGGGGACGAAATTTCACATGTCTATAAAAACATAAATTTTCTTTCACTTTACTTCAAACTTAGCACAAATATAGAGGCAACTGATATGCTGACATCAGCACATGCACTGACATGATGACATCAGCTGGATCAATGCCAAAATAAGCTACAATATATGCAAGGGGTGGGGTTTGTTGCTGGCACCACTTGTTCTTGTATTGAAAACAATGTACACATTTTATTAGTTACGGCATTAAATACAGGTTTCTGTTATTAACACCTGGTACGCAATTGATTATTACAATGACATAAACCATTTTCAAAGTAAAAGCCTTTTTAGTTTATTTCAGCAAAACAGGGGCTCAAGATTTTCCATCAGTGCCTTTTCCCTGTTAATAATTCATTTGGTAAGTATACTGTGAGAATATTTGCCCAAAACTCTCAGCCCGTCAAGCAACTAAAACCATAACTGTGACCATTAAAATTTCATCGGAAGAAAGTCACTACATTCAAACAAGAATCATCAAGTTTTTTTTTTGTTTTTTTTTTTTGAGAAAATAGAGCATAAATACTGCAGCTAAGTTATATCCTTAAAGGTCAGAGAAAACTGTTTAAAATGAGGTTTTCATCATTATAAGTTATTGTTTTTCTGCTTTTTCTGATCAGGTGATTTGGATACTGACTGCTGTGTTTCTACTAAGTGCAACTGAGTTTGTTAGGTTGTTGTACTTTGTCTATAAATGTATAAAAAAAGTTTTTGCCAGAGCAAGAATCATTCATGTATTTATGACTGTCAGAGTACAACCAACAAATGTATTTACTTCATAACAGATATCTTATTCTTTATCATATTTCACTCTGTGTAATCAGAGTAGTCCACCTCAGAAATGACCCTCTCTCTGTCTTTTACATCAAAATAAATTATCCAGGTGTACTGACAGAATATTCTATTCTATTCTATTCTATTCTATTCTATTCTATTCTATTCTATTCTATTCTATTCTATTCTATTCTATTCTAGTCTTAAGGTATTTGCTGCTTAAGTTCATTGTAATGTAATTTTTCATTTATTCTCTTAACCCTCGTATTATCCTTGGGGTCAATTTGACCCTATTCAACGTTCATTATTCAAAAAATAGTAGTTTACTTTTTTATTTGCTTCATGACTTTTCCTAATTTTATAGGGATAACTGATTAAGCATAAAATTTTCATGATGATATTTTTTTCAATGTGCTGAACTGAATTGCACACACTGGAGTTCCTCTGGGGTCAATTTGAGCCCAAGCTTTTTTATCTGTGTAAAACTTGTCTGTGTGTATATGTGTGTGTGTGTGTGTGTGATTAAACATCCCCACACCTGCAGGTGCAGAGTTGATACTTTTGAGTTGGTACATAACAAGGGGGTGGGGAAAACTATTATTACCATGACAACTTTGCTACTTTTCCTGGTGTGGGCCTGTGGGAAACAACTTGACTTGTGAACTCCTGCCAAAATGAGGAAGCCAGTGTAGGCTTGCAAGTTGATCACATCCAAGTCTATCTACAACTTTCTACAAGTCTAACTACACATGCCTTCCCTCTAAAATTATCATCTCAAGTACAATAATAATAATAATAATAATAATAATAATAAGAAGAAGAAGAAGAAGAAGAAGAAGAAGAAACAAAGTGCCTGACACAAAAACTTGGTCAACAATTTCATGTAAATCATTTTCTGGAAGCAAATATCCCTGGGGTCAGATTAACCCCAAGGGTAAAATGTGTTTGTAATATTTGAGGATAATAGGAGGGTCAAAACTTCAAGAAACAAATATTAATCTAAATAGCCAAGAGTTTACGTCAGTGTTAAAGTTATTCATCGTCGTCCACATAATTGTTCTTGCTCCAGTTGACCAAATTTCACACATCATCCACTTCTGTCATCTACTGCCTTATGCGATAGCATCATTTAGCCTCAATTAGATAATATTAATATGAACTGTGGTTTTGATCTTCTCATCAAGAGCTCATCTGTGTCAGAGTCGACTGAACGTATTTAAAAAGAGTCCTGGAGCAAAACAAAATCTCTGTGCATAACAATTACATAACAAAAGCAATTTTTCGCTTTATTGCCCCACATCAGGGGAATTTAAAAAGCAATCAATGTTCTTCAGACAACTGAAGTTTCTTTCTAATAATAAGTTTACAGGAGTTTGTCATGCTGATATTTATACATTCATATTGATAATTTTCAGGGCTACAGTACACCTCTGGCAACTCAAAGATTACTTTGAGTTTACACTAAAAGAAAAAAATGCTTCAAGACTGTGTGTTCACATTCATTCTGTGGTTTCAGGAGTCACACAACTAAGAATGTTAAGTTTGCATCAAGCGTCTTAAATGGATCCAAAAGAAGCTGTGAAATGACTGTTTAACATCTGAGTGGAGTGGCTGTTTCTGTCAACTAAGCAAGCTGCTCACTTTGCTGTTTGCCTCTTTCCACATTCTTCCACCTTCTGTCGTTATGATCAAAACACAGTCCAGTAGGTAAACACATGGAGTAAAGTGGTGCTGACTCTGTAACTGTGGGAGGCAGCCTTATGTTCCCTTTCAAGGTACAGCAGACGGAGAACAGAGAGCTGCACCTTCATGAGTCTCGTGCAAATTTTTGTTCATGATGAACATTTTGTCCAGAAATGTAAATATAGGCTGTGGGTGACTCAAATAAGTGGCCTCGTTAGAAAACCAATGTAAACATAAATGAATTAATTTTCATACATGAAAATGAATGAAATAATGGATTTTATAATTGAAAAAGACCTTTTTCTCAGGGCTTCTTCAAGATCTGTATAAAAGCTATAAAGAGCAGACGAAAAAATATGTGCACCACACACTAATGGATATACTGTATATATGTTTTTATGTATGTACCGCTATCCCTGTATCATGCACTTGTATGTACATGTACACAAACATTTGCTTGTTGACCCATTTTCTTTTTATATTGTATGATGGAATTTTGTTAATATAGTTGTATCAACTTATCAAGATGTAGTAGCATTTTGGGGAACTGTTATGAAAAAGGCATTATTTGATTAGCCACTCCTGGTTAATGTGTGGTTTCATACTGTGGAAAAAACAAAATGTACTAAATCAATAATTTATCTTTAGTATCAGAAAACTATTCTCCTCTACCTTCTTTATTCTTATCTTTATTTTGTGACACACCACCTCACTCGAATATGTGCATGTTTCTCCTCACATCTGCTTATTTGAGGGTTTTTTGGGCTTCCACTGTCATTTCCACCGCTAGGGGGAGCAATATGCTGTACCACAGATCACGAGTGAATAATAAATGTATGACAAGTATCTAAGTAGAGGTAGGACCACTTACAGCAACTCTATCATAGATCTCCAACTGAAAATAAATTCAGCTGAATGGGAGAATCGACCGTTGGGACTCTTATAGAGCTCCATTAAAGCCAATAGTATTGGTGTCCATCATCAGATGCTCATAAGCAGTGATGGGAGAAATATTCAGATCCTTGATCCTGAGATAAAAGTCATTTTACCACACTATGACAACACTATTATCAGTTAATCCAAGAGGGGTTTTATTTCACTTAAAAAGTGGGAGAATGTTCTCAACCCTTAAATGAATACATTGTCCTTTACTGTATCACAAACACCCAAAATCAGCACATTTTGGGCAGTGGGTATGGGTTTTACTGGACAGGAAGGGGATCTGTTTATGTATCTCAGTCTACTTCACTTAGTCATTTTAAGTATAGGCTTAGGATATATCTGATTAAACAAATTTTAATATTCCTCATACATACACTTCCCCACCCTTACACGCATTTACACATACTATTTTTCTTTTATTCTTTCTTTATATTTATGTTGTACTTAGTCTATTATTGTTTTATTTTTATTGTCTTTGTTTATATTAATGTTGTAATGAGGTGAGATCAATTTTATAAGCCCCATGGGGTTTTCTAGTCTTACCTGCACAATCTGTTTCTTGCTTTCCCTAATGTTTGATATGTTGTGTGTAAAATAAATAAAGAAATAAAGAAATAAGAATTATCTGAAAAGTAGCTAAAGCTGTCAAATTAATGCAGTGGAGTAAACAAGGAAAAATATTAATATGTAACATGTAAACTGTAAACAAATAATTTCAATGTATGCTCATATACAGTATGTATGTTTTATTTATCTGCAGCTATAGATAGATAGATAGATAGATAGATAGATAGATAGATAGATAGATAGATAGATAGATAGATAGATAGATAGA
>JAPQRP010000005.1:9367107-9394120 GCA_037367295.1 Apogon hyalosoma
ATAGATAGATAGATAGATAGATAGATAGATAGATAGATAGATAGATAGATAGATAGATAGATAGATAGATAGATTCTCCAAGAAAACTGGAAAATAACGACACAGCGTGGATGTTTGCCATAAGTCCACTGTATAGAGGTGTCTCACGTGCTGTTTCTGAAATATCGCCAATCCATCTTGAATGGACATGTGTTCAGGGTCTCGTTCTGACACGGTTCAAACACTGACTGAATACAAAGCCAGCACTGCCGTCCTATACACATAACATTATGCAGCTTCTCCATTCATCGGAGTCTCTACACACACACATCAAGAGAGCCAGAGAGAAGCTTCCGCCACGAGACGGTGGGAGGTGACACGTGGTAACCAGATCTAGCCAATCAGGAGTAAGTGCGCATTGCGATCCTGTGCAGACGGATTGTTTTATTAAAGGGTTGGTAGTGATCAATGAGCGAGTGGAGCTGTCCACGGTGCTGAAACTTAGACCTGATGGACAGACTTTTAGCACCACGGACAGCTCCGGTCTTATCTTTCTCGAACTGAAATCTGAATAGTTACATGAAAATAAAAATAATAATTAAAAAAAAATACAACAACACATATTTAAGCCCAAAAATACAGGACCCGTTTTTTTTTTTTTTTTTTTTTTTTTTTGTGGTGGTCTACTGTCTACGGCTTTATGAATGAGAGATACAGAGGCAACTTTAAGACTCTACTGCAACTGAGGCAGAGACATTTTTGTGGGCAAACTGTGAGCTTCAACTAAAACCCCACTACAAATACAAAAACATATCTCTACTATAGCCCAAGAGCCTTAAGACTAAATTTGTTGCTGCTGCATCTCCGGGACGTGTGGATGATTGGGTTTCAGGCTTTGGTTTATGTCCGCACAGCTGCTCAATCTCGAGCAGTTGGCTGTATTTCCTCAGGGTGATATAACTCTTCTTCTCCATTAATAACGAAGCCACCACCGGTCACATCAATTCCGTGGCTGCAAGCCCTGGCCATGTAGGTGCTGCTACAGGCCTGCACGGTCACATGGTGCTCAGGCCAATGAGCTGAATGAAATCAGCATCTTGTAAATCAGCGGTGGCAGCCAGCGACGTGAGTTTCGTGTGAAGTCGATAAATGGGAAATCAGCCAAGAATTTATGAAAAGAGCGAGTGTTTTGTGCAGAAATCAAAACGCGTCTGTGTGAGTGGCTGTATCTTCCAGTGCAGGGGTATATTAATCAAATGATATAAATGTTGTAAAGTAGCACTAAAAAAGGGAACCGCGTCTTATGTTTTAAAGCGTCCTTTTTATGCTCTGTGTGGCTGTATCCTCAGAAAGAAAAAAGTTAAATGCACGTATTAAACAGTTGGTGCTTGGTGAAACAGTTTGTAAAAGTTCAGGTTGTGCTAGATGTTCAAACAAAAAAAGCAATAAAGCTGTAGTTTGTGTTAGTGCTGAGTTAATAAGGCTGGGCTTCACATCCCATTGTTGCAACCTTTTCATGACGTATAACCAGTTGTTTTGGTCCCCGCTGCCCAATCGGAGGCTCCGCTCACATTCTACCGGAGCCGAAATGGGTCTATTCATGCAGCGGCTCTGTCCTCCCGTAAGTACCATAACGCCCTTCGTCGGGTGCTCTGTGGTACCCGACTGCTGCTTTAAACAGCAGCACTGACATGGAAACCCCATTGCAGCTGCAGAACGATTTCTTTCCAGAGCAGCAGTTCCAGCACTGTAAGTACCAGCACTACTGCGGGCGGGAGGATCGGCTCAGCAAGCAGCACGACCAATGCTGCACCTGCAATAACTGCACCTGCGATGCGAGAAAAAGCCTCGTCTTTCGCGGGACGTCGCCGACCACTGTGGGAACTTTAAGGACACCTTCTGAAACGTCTTCGAGACAAGGTTGTCAGTACAGCGTCTGTGAGTTCACACCCTCTAGTCATGGTAGTTCATCTAGACATCATCATCTTCACCATCAGCAGCAGCAGCAGCAGCAGCAGCAGCAGCATTGCCGCGATCGGCAGCGGGGCAGCCTGGGCAGCAGCCACAAAGACAGTAACTCCTACAATGAAATAGCTATGAGCAGCTGCAGATACAACGGCGGCGTAATGCGGCCGCTGAGCAACTTGAGCTCGTCCCGCAGAAACATACACGAGTTTGATTCAGAGTCCCAGCCTTTGCAGCCCATCTCAGCCGCAGATGCGTCGGACACTTTAGTATCTAAGCCGGAGAATAATTCAACCACCCTGATGCCTTACGCATCGGGAGACGGAGGGGGAGGCTGCAGCCACAGCAGTGGCAAATCGGGTAAAAAGAAGAACCAGAACATTGGGGAAAAGCTCGGACATAGAAGGGCCTTATTTGAGAAAAGGAAGCGGCTCAGCGACTATGCTTTAATCTTTGGGATGTTTGGGATCGTTGTTATGGTAATAGAGACTGAACTCTCATGGGGAGCCTATGGAAAGGTGCGTATTAACTCCCAGTCCGTGCCGTGCAGTCCCATGCAGAACAGAGTTAATTTAGTGACTTGTGACGGACTCAGCGAGCATTTTAAATTAAAAACTTCCCCCGCAAGTGGCAAAGAAAATCCGTCAGTGTAGTCTAAGAGGCTGGGGTCGCTGAAAAGTGTCCCATGCAGTCACACGGTCTTGTCACACGCAGGCCAGAAGGCCCGCGGCTGTCCAAGCATGAAGGGGAACCCCATAGTACCAGAACATATCACATGTCAGCGTTTGTAGCAGTGCACCTTAACAAGCCAAATGATTGCATTACCTGTGTATGTCACTATGGTGCCTGCCTTTGTTCTTCATCATTTGCTTTTCTGTGTAAGATGTGATTTTTGTCATGATGTTGTTTGGCTTTAGTGTTGTTGCTCTTTTCCAGGAGTCCCTGTATTCATTAGCTCTAAAATGCCTGATAAGCCTTTCTACAATCATTCTCCTGGGGCTGATTATCATATACCATGCAAGAGAGATACAGGTAATGTTGAAAGACTTTTACTGCTATTTTCATATTGTTTATGAGGTAAAGTAAATGTATTATTGTACTAAAAGTGCACTTTACAGGCCGTCACAGAGTGGATATAAACTAACATGACATCGAAAATACTTACTAAGAAAGTCACTTACTCTAAAAGCAGGTAAATATCAGTCTTGGACAGTATAGTTCTTGGGTAAGTTTTATCCAAAGAAAGTTTAAACACTTTTTTTAAATTTCCAATGGAGATATTATAGATTTATGATTTTTTTCCCCTTTTTTTATATAAAAGATCATTAAAAATGATTTATATAACTGGCTGCTGCAAACACCAGAAATTGCATTTATGACCGTTTTGAACTGAATACAGGCATCATTATCTTGTCTTTAAATACCTCATTACCACTTCATTATGTTTCTTTTTTTTTTTTTTTTTATAAGATTTAGGGACTCCTCACAGGCTTTCATTCGATGGACATAGATTGTCCACTTCCCCTGAGATCTACCTACACTTGGACAATTTTATGACCTTGCCTCTGAGCTTCGTTGCATTACACTTACAGTTCCCTCTGCGCTCCAGTCTTTGTTGAACAGCCACAAAATTAGTGCTGTCACTTTCTGCAGAGGCGTGGACATGTGTTGCCAGAAGTCTTTTGTGTATCTGCAACCTTTTTCCTACTTTCAATTAAATCAACTTGAAAGGAAAACTTCAGTTGAAAGAAAACACAGCTCAAGCATTTTCTAGTTTCTTGAATGACGACATGTTTAATCATGGTAATGGTTCCATCCTTTTACTTTTAAACAAGTGGTATGCCTTTAGGTAAATTGCGCGTGCTGATGCATCTGCTCGTTTTTCTTCACCCGACAAAGACTTAAATTCAAGATGTGAAGCAGGAAAAAAAATACATTTGGACAAAGCACAACAGGGCTTTATCTATTCCAGCAAAAGTTAGATTAGCCACAGTATATTTATCAGCTGTGTTGGTATATTTGGTGCTATATCAGTCACTGACACAGCCCAACAGTTAAATGTGTCGCCCCCTTCAGATGTCTCATTGTAAACCTTTCTTTATCAGGAATGATAGAAATGCACAGACATCAGGGTCATATTTCAGTGCATAACAGAAGCATTTTTATTTCAGTAATTCTTTATAAATGCGAATGCACATGGTAAGTTTGCATAGAGTATATTTATTCTTCCTCAGCCTCCGCACCTTTTTACTCTAATCCTATCTAAATTAATCGGTTCATGATCTATGTTTTTCTGCCATGTTTGTGCAAACTCTTTATGCTGAATAATGTAATCATTTTGTTGGGGTTAATATATTGCAATGGTGCAGTCCTCATCACAGCAGGTTTCCATTTAGTGAGTTTTATAACAGATTGTGTTAAATTAGTAGTAATACATTTCTGGTCCCAGCTCACCTTAAACCACTTAAAAGTTGAAGCCCTGAACTCCACGTCTCCTTGTCACTAATAATCACACTGGACCTAATTTTCTAACATGTTTTTCTATAATGATACTGCAGCATAGCAGCAGTGAAAAATATGGTACAGATAAACAGTTTTACAAAGCCACTAGCGGCACTTGAGTCCTGTGTTTTAACCATTAAAAACAGCTGTAAAGCAGCTTTTTTTCTTTCATTGCAAGCAAGCCGAGATGTTAATTTCAGCTCCAAAACAAGCTCTCATTTCAACGCTTTTAATTGTCAGTAGCTGCATATTTATCCCACAGGAAAGCTATTGAGGCAGCTTTGATCCACGCTCCTGTGACAGTCACGTCAATATCCAAAACATTGTTCAACCTAGATAGCTCTGTCTTCGCAATAAAGATGTTTGCGTCTTTGCTGACCCAGAAAAATTTATTAAGGCAGTTATTTGCTACAGAGTTGATTATAGTAATGCACTTTTCACCACACATCCACTCTCTGGGATTTACGCACAGTATAGTCAAAGTGGATACAAACATGAATCAGAAAACATCATCACTTCACTGCAGTCTTACTTACTCCACACAGCTCTGAATGCGTAAGTTGATTACGAGGGCCTTCTTCTAATCTATTAAATCATTGTTGGAACAAACTTTCAACAACTTCCTGGAAGATGACTGTGCTTTACTATTTAAAAAGTGTTTATACTTCAACTTTCACCGTGCCAGCTGCTCCTTTCCTTCTCTCAGGGCCTTTTGTGCCTGTTTTTGTTCGTCTGTCAAAACTTGCTTCCTGCACACTGACATATGTGCACACAAATACACACGTGAGCACACACAGGCAGTTTAAGACTCTATCTTGCTAATGCAACACAGACACACACACACATGCACATACACACACTCTTCTCATTTTATCTGTGCTTCTATTCACTGCTGAATACAGGCTTTTTATGACAAGCACATATGATCAAAAATAAATGAAAAGGCAATGGTTTTACTTCACGAAGGTCAAACTGAGGCTTGCATTTAAAAATATATAGACAGACAAAGTAAAATTTAGTGAATTCCTCAAAAATCATGTAGCATTTATCTGCTGCAAGATGAAATCAAAGCTTACGTTAACCCCCCAAATAGAGTTTATGACTTAATACTCAGTATATCTCCAAAGATTTGCTTGTTAATAAATTAAAAATAGCAAAACAGCTATTATGATTATCAGTTCATGTAATTTTAGAGTCAAATTGTCAACATTTTACAGGCTGTAGCTTTTTAATTGTGACGATTTGATGTTTTTGTTCATCATACGTGACAGTAAACTGCATTTCTCTGGGAAGTGGTTTGCTAATCTGAGTTAAGTATCAGATTTACATTTAGATTATGTTATTTATATTACCAGAACTGACTAATTGATTTATGTGAAAGATTATCAGTACTTCTGTTAATGGAAGATAGAAGAGCAACTTACCTGACAGTGTAATGTGAACCTGAAATTCTGGCTTCAATTTCTGCTATTTTATCAGAGAAAATTGGTTTTCTTAATATGTGTTTTAATACCCTCAGGTGAAACAACAGTACTAACAATCCAATTTCCCATCTATGATTCCCATCTATCTATGATATTATGATGCAATATCTCTGGTTTGTTCACTTTTTAGTGAAGCTCTATACGAGCTCATATTGCTTGTAATATTAGCTGAGTCCTTTTTTCTAAAACTGCACTTTTCCATTTGGGGAAATTTAGCTCCTGCAGGGAAATAGATTATGCATGCACATCCATGTGTACTCACAGATGCCTGTCAGATGTAGAAGCATAAGTCACCATGATGAAATATTTCCCCACCACTTCCAGCCCCTTAAAACTGATTTACTTGTCAAAATGGGTAAAGACGGTGCCCTCTCATTTTTATGGAATTTAACAACAGGAGGTTTTTCTCCTCAGAGTGACTGAACATTCAAAAGGTCAGGTCAGACAGGAGAGGTGTTGGACACCAGCTGTCATTTGAATTGTTTGGGGATATATCTGCTGCATCTCAGTCGCACTGACGGGTGACCTGCAGAGCCAAGTACATTAACAGGAGTGGACAGTACACCCTTATATTTGTTCCAGCATCTACAATTAGGAGAAATATTATCAGTCTTGTATCATCCTTTGCACATACTGATGTTGAGCCCTTTTCTTTTACTCCTTGAAATGTTATCGGCCTGATTCAGTCACACTTGTGTCTTTTGTTGACAGCTGGCGATCCGCCTGAGGAATTTTTAGACTTTTTAGTTTAGCTGCGTTTGCTGTGCTGGCAGACAGCGACTTATTGTACAGTTTAAGTTGAAATGGTAAGGTTAGAGTCTGTGGTATCTTTATTGACTTTGATTCGTCATTGTCAAAGTCTGATATGAGCCATGAACTGGGATCATCTCGCTAAGATCGTCGATGAGTTCACCATATTTCCTTGCAGACACAAACTGACATTTTGAAAGTTTTCTCTTCCTCTGACATCAAACGCTCTTTGCCGAGGGGCATTTGTGTTAAGGCCATTGCTATGTTGCTGTACCTTGTGATGACAGTTCTGCTGAGTTTCTTAAACTAATGCAAAATGCTGTGGGGGCTGTTCTGTCTTTGATGTGTACTTTTGTGATAAAAGTCAGCGCTGATGTTTCACAGTCACACAGAATTAAATTTTACAATCTGCGGAAAAGATAAAATAACAACACATCGTGCAAACTGTGCCAGCAAATCCTGCCAAAGCCAAACTTGGCCGTTCTTGTCAGACTGCCCCTGGGTGGTGCGTATGTGTCAGAGATATGGTGTAACTGCAGGAGACACTCTGCATTTCTCACAGTGAAATCTGTCCTCTACCTGAGACTCCAGACTGGAGTCAGATAACCACCACTGGCTGGTGACCTCGAGGCTTTCACTGAACATACAGACTTCCAAGGGCGAGTTGAGAATCCTAAAGATTATTTATTGATGGCATTTACTAAATTGTTCCCAGCGAGTGATTTTAAACATGCAAACAATTTTAGATTATTAATGCGAGCAACTTGGCCGCAACAGCAACGCTCTTAAGAAAGAAAGATTTATACAGGCTTTTACTTTGGCTCAGAGACGTTTGACTTTGCTTGAATAGAAGGGTGTATATGCAAATGCGAGACTTAATTTCTGAAACAAAAGCAAACTGAATGTACAGCAGCTTCAGATTTACTCAGCAAAGTGGCCTCTTAGTGGCTCACTTTGATATCATAAATAAAGCATTGCATTAATGTCTAATTGGGCTGAACCTCTCAACCTAATTCACTAATGAGATTTCATTCTCAGTGACAAGATATATGTTCCCATCTCTGCATTACACAGATTAAATATTGAGCTGGACTCCATTAGTTATATTGAGCGTAGTGAAACCAGTAACCAACCCAGCTTGCATCACAGGTGAGTGTTTCTTTACTCTATAGATGTAGGACTGCAGCCGGCAAGGATGTGCTTAATAAAACCATCTCTGTATTATCTCGGCTGCATTGTTTCTGACCCTGACATGAATGAAACTTTCTCATAGTGAGCAGAGGGCATGCACTCATAGTGATTAGACGGTATTTTGGATCCATCAGACAACAAGCACAATGCAGGAGAGCAGCAGGATTGGCCTCATTTAGAGACGGTCACTGCTCTCTCAGATTGTAAAATCAGACGGCTTAGTGTGGGATTTGAGTGGAGTATATGAATATAGTAGTGGTGAGGGCTTATTAGAGTTTAATGCTACAAGAGGGAGGATATTTTTGGACAGTGAAGGCTTTTAAAAAAGGCTGTTCAATGACTGCTTTGTGTTGTAGGATTAGGTAACTGTGGTCCTGTATAGAAGTACAGTCTATCTGATTCCAATTTTTTGTACAAGTGTTTTTAGTGTTGTTTGTTATTGATATACAATATGAAGTGAAGTGAGAGGCTCTTGAATGTTGTTCACAAGGTGACACTTATATAAATAAAGGTGAAGGAAAATCAGAGTGGTAGAAGTATATTTGTGATTCACACATAAAATAAAATGCAAAATACAATATTAACAAATGCACTACAACCCTATATGTACTATTTCTGCATTCTAATAATCTAAAATGACTTGTTATACACTGACTTGATATCAAATGTTTTTACAGCATTCAAGTTATGGAGAAATGTATTTTATTTGAAGGCCTTTAATAACACCACATCACCTTTTCAGGGGAAGACACAAAATATTGCTTTTGACAGTACTTTAGGAAATATGACACATCAATTCTATTAAAACAAAATTACGTTATGTCAATATATGTCAGTAAATTAGGATCAGAATAATAAAACTCAGGGGAGCTAAACATAAATAACTAAAAAAAAATTATATTACACCTCAAATTTTAAAATTCATGGATTAAAATGAGCTGTCAAATGTAATGTGGTGAAAACAACTGGTGTTTTGGTTTTGGCTTTTTTAACATTTTTTTCCAAATATGGGTACTTTCAGGGTTTTTTTGCTCAGGTTTTGGAGATACTCCATTCTTAATGTGTGTGTTCCATGTGGAGAGAACCTTTGGTGTTGAATTTATAAAATGTAATTTACACTTAGCTAAATTCTCCGGAAATTAAGACAATATCTCAAAACTTTGTCAAACCTAAAAATATATGTGTGATTATGTTGTTAAAGCTGCTGAAGGTGAAATCAGGGGCAGAAAAATGGATGGAAAATACTAGAACACAGCTTTCTCCTATTGGTCCAAATCTAAAAAGAGAAAACATGAGTGTAGCTGACCTGGTGGTTTTTCACACTGCTTTCCCACAGAGAAGAGCAGTAGAGTGATGTCTGAGGCAATGTCAACAGTGATCGGTAATTACAGCTGTCAATCACACTAGTAAACCCCCGTAAACATCTGTGATTAGGTAAAGTCAGTGTCACAGGGTTGATTTTCCACAACAGAAGTGGAGAGAGCTGTTGATTTCTGTCAGACCCGTTGAATTACAACATCCTGGAAGGTAATTATAGAACTTTTACCCATGACACCAAAAAAACATCAAGTAGTGCAGCTTTAAATGCAAAAATATGAAGTTTTTTTAAAAGCCATTTTGGTGAATGAACTCATCAGCAGTGTACTCTCTGCTATAATGTTGCATCATATTAGTCTGTCACCAACATACTTGAATTGCCTCAGCTGGCAACATATTTCCCCCAATTTTCCTCACTTTTTGCATAAATTGTGTGTGTCATTCATTTTCATACCACTGTGAGCACCTATACCAAACAATCATCAAAACAACCTATTATATACATGCAAAAAAATAATTACAGAAACATTTTATCGCTGATTAATTGTACCTCTCTTATTTTTTACTCATACTTGGAAAAATTGCAGATCTTACAATGATGATTGCTTGGCTTTCTCACAAATGCTTAAAGGTTTTGAAATTGTTTCTAGTTGTGTTTACTTTAATTAAAAATTAAACTTGTTATGTGAGCGGCTTAAATTATTTGTCGACCGTCTGTAATTAATTTAAAACAGTGAGTGATCGGGTCATTATTTTCATGCCTTCTCTCTGTATCTTATCTTGATGTCTTTTCAGACACACGCGTTGAGGATTTCCCAGTGCAGATGTAGCTTTTTCCACCTCTCTGTCATAAACTGGTGGTTCTGCTGCCTTCATGGAATATTTGATGCTTGGAGTTAAAGGGCTCTTGCGTATTGTGTTTCAGGTCATCCATTACCATAATTGCTTTTACCCACAAGTAGGCTTTCCTTATGCAACCTGGGTTTAAATGTTTAATTACACTGTTTTGAGGTAACAAACTTTGTAAAAGCTTTTGACATGATGGTTTTATTGGTCTGAATGTAAAAGAAAACGCAGCATGTGTTGTGTGCAAACAATAGATTCAGCTGTTTTCATAGTCTAATTCTGTAAATAAGAAACCGTACCATAATGGAGTCACAGCTTGTGTTTCAGTGTCTACATTACACTCACTTGGAAAGCCGAACAAGACGAGCTGTGGTTAGAGTTACACACTTCTCTGACAGATGTCAGTTTGTTAAAAGAGCTCAGTGTCATTCATTTGATATGAACAACTGCCTCTTAAAATTTAATTGATGTGTTTTCTGTGTCTGGTGCAACTTTGATTGTGGCTTTTAAATAAATATAAATGAGCAGGGCAAGTTTTGTTCTGGGACATGTGTTTGCTGTGTTTGTTATTTGCTGTAATGTGCCAGCTTGTTGACAGTTGATATTTCTTGTACAGTAGCTGTTAGACGCAGCAGTGGCTCACAAACAAGCCACAGTATAATGAGCATGTTGTGTTTGCTGCTGGTGTGGGTTCATTGAATTTATGTACTAAAGTAATGCTGCCGTTTGTTGTGTCAGATTGCGTGTGATGCTGTCAAACTCTAGCATGTGGAGCATTCATGTATGTCTGCAAGCAAAGTAGCAGCACAAACTATTGATTTTTGTATCCTTTGTCCTTGAGTCGAACATGTTGACATGGAGCTTTTTTTTTTCCCAACATGAAAAATACGACTATTTCAGCAGTTCAATTTTATGTTACATATCAGTACTAAATTTACAATCTAGGTCACTGATCCCATTAGCCCTCAAGGACTGGACCACTTTTTTACTTCTATAATGAGAAATACCCATTTAAACTAAATGGAAATTGGTTGGCAAGCATTGTGATGTATGCATCCAGTATGTGTGGAATATTATGAGTATCCTAATTCTTGTTGAGTTATCTCATTGTAAAATTGGTGTTTTGACTGATCAAGTATTTTTAGATTTACACACAGCGCAATGATAAAAGCTTTTCTTCATTTTTTTTTTCCTTTCAGGGCTAAATGCAGACAAGCTTTTTGGGAATAAAAAAAGTGACAAAATTACAACTCCACACTTTTAAGCATTAAAGATAAGCTGAGCTTAAAGATGACTTGACCTGCGCAAAATCCTGCTCCCATGAGATGCTAAGCAGAAACACTGCATATGCATAAATTCATTTTAATGCCTGAGAATGTGCCGGACATCTTGTAATTCAATGCCATGCATATTAAGGATGTTTCCTGCAAAATGTAATCATGTGCAGTTTTTTTCATTCCTTTCAAAGGCTTCTGCTCTCATGGCAAAAACAGGCTGATAGGAAACCTCACTTGTATTTGCTGACAGCAATGTTTTGTGAAATATCTACTGCCAGTTGTGACGGCCTGTGCACAGGCAGAAGACCTTGAGGTGATTGAGTGGAAAGAGCTGAAGCTGGTGTGGAGGGATATCAGTGTGGTGTGTCAGAGAGAGAAATTATTTGACAAATGCAGGAGACTCTAATACAGCTTGATGGCATTTAATCTGTATCTCACACTGGCCCATATAAAACTTAGTGAGAGGACTGAGATTAAGATCGTGTATCTACAGCTATAGGTGTGATCAGGGATCACAGAGAGTGATTCGATGGTGGTGGTCATGGTCACTGGTGGTTCAGGGTGAAAGCACTGAGCAGTGAATCTGTCCTGGGCTGAAGATGAGTGGGTATTGGATTGAAAGTGATGAAGAGGAGAGGAGGAAGCAGCAGTAAAGGTGACTGTACGTGAGGAAAGGACCTGTGTGTGATAGAAGATGAGGTGGAGAAGAGTGATGAGGGATGCTGAGATCCACCAACACTGAGGTCCCCAGTGAAATGGGATGCCTTCTGGTCGGGGTGGCCAGGCAATCAAAACCTATGCTAATGTGAAGACGGCAGATGTTCTCATCAGTCCAGTGCTTTGAAGTTGAAAATGCTTACTGCACACTGTTAGAGCAACACTTAGGAAGGTCCTGTTTTTACTTATAGGGGAGGGTAGTGGGAGAGGAGAGGCCTTAGGGGTAGCACTGAATGATTTGTAGGCACACATAAGAAAAAAACACTCATATTAGTAAAAAAAAAAAAAAAAAGTACTTTGATGTTAATGGCTGCTGAATTATATTTTTTGATGATTTTGAAAGAATAGAGTTTTGGGTTTGTTTGAAGGTAGAATATATAATTTACATATTCAAATATCCACATATAACTAAGCTAATTTTATTGACTTCTATGATTAACATGACTTAAAATGTTTCCAACAATGTTCAGTTTTAAAGAAATACATCAATTTATTCGTGTAATATTTCCCAGTCTCAGTAAGTTGCATGTTGTTTTTTTTTGTCTGTTCTTTACAAATATTAGTTGCAGCTACTTCAATAGAATAAATAAATCTCCATCACTAAACATAATGTGAATTACACCTTAAAGCATTACCTCATTTGAAACCATGATGTGATTAAAAAAAAAAAAAAAAATCAGCAATCATGGTGAAAACTATATTGATTTAGAGGTTCCCAAAAATATGCACCTGCATTTGATTAGCAGCCTTTATTGTAGAAGTATACTTAATGAATGATTTTGAAATGGCAGAGATTTTTTTTTATTTGAATCTTTACATTATTTTAATGTGAAAATCAACTGATGAAAAAAAGATGAAATCTTCATAACATTATGTAGCCTTTCTAGAGCAAGAGAAACAGAAACAAACACAAACAAGTGGCTTCCTGCAAGATTTATGTAACTTCTTCAAACTTATCAAATACCATCATGGAGTTTGGTCATCTTAAAGTCAACAGATCATTTTTTTTAATGTAGTTGACCTTTTTTTATTAATCTTTTTTTTTTTTATCTTAATGCTTCCTATATCCCAGTTTAATTCAAACTCATAATCCTCCTCTTTTGGTTTATAACATTCTGTGACCAAATGGGTTTTTTAAGCCAGTATTTTTTGTAATGTACACACTGTATCTGAGTGTCTTTCCTTTTCTTTGTAATATTAGCCTTTATTATTTGTTATGTTTCACTGCATTTCTTTCAAATGTTGTTGTGACCACCATTATTTAGATCAATTTCATTCAGGTCAGTCCATATATCATTTGTTGTAAATGGGCTACAATATCCAACAAATAACTGCTTAGCTCTTTAGAAATGTGGCCCAAAATGTGACTAAATGACCTGAGGCTATTTGTGACTTATTCTTTAATAGAGTTTAATGATTTCCTGTAGCTTTCTGTGTCACTATGATGGAAATGTTAGCTGGCATTTACCCTCCATCAGCCTCACTCTGCACTTTCTTTGCAGTTATTTATGGTGGACAATGCAGCTGACGACTGGAGGATAGCCATGACATATGAGCGCATCTTCTTCATCTGCCTGGAGATCCTGGTCTGCGCCATCCACCCCATCCCAGGGAATTACACCTTCACCTGGACAGCACGCCTGGCCTACTCCTACGTGCCATCCAAGACGGATGCGGATGTGGACATCATCCTGTCCATCCCCATGTTTCTGCGGCTGTACCTCATTGCTCGTGTCATGCTGCTGCACAGCAAGCTCTTCACAGATGCCTCATCTCGAAGTATTGGTGCACTCAACAAGATTAACTTTAACACACGCTTTGTGATGAAGACACTCATGACCATCTGTCCCGGCACTGTGCTGCTGGTCTTCACCATCTCGCTGTGGATCATCGCTGCATGGACTGTGAGAGCTTGTGAGAGGTGCCTTGATCTGTTTCTCACGCTATCCTGTGCTGTTCTGCATGAAACATAGATAAGGCATAAAAATAGATAATTATACATTTCTCAGCTGGCTCTGTGTGAAGCCAATGATTTAGATCTGATACAAGAAAACAGTACTCCTTCAATATTATAACATGTAACATATAATATTATGCATCTTCTTTTTTCTTGTTCAAATTGGATGCAGTCATTTGAAACTGCTGGAATGCAGTGTATGAAGCTCAGGGAAACTATTTCATTTATTATTTATTGCAGGTACCATGACAACCAGGACATAACCAGCAACTTTCTAGGAGCCATGTGGTTGATCTCAATCACGTTTCTTACCATTGGATATGGGGATATGGTCCCAAACACATACTGTGGGAAAGGAGTCTGTCTCCTAACTGGCATTATGGTGAGAAAAATCACAGAAAAGCAGACTGAGTGATTAATGTTCTTCTACACATGTCAGTATTAGTGAAACTGATAGGTATCCTTAGTATTTTTGTGAAAGTTATGAAACATTTGCTAAAATGTACTGTAAATGAGAAAACTAGGGATGCACTGATAAATTCTGGGCAAATATTGATATCAATACTCAAAATGATAATATGGCTAAATTTGTTTTGTTTTTTTATTAATTTTTCCTTTTATCATTCATGTATGCAGACACTTATGTTCCATCATATTGGTACATCCTTAGAAACAGTTCAAGATTCATATGTTAAAATGTTTGTGCTGGTTACTTAACAGGGTGCTGGCTGCACTGCCTTGGTGGTGGCTGTGGTGGCAAAAAAACTGGAATTAACCAAAGCTGAAAAACATGTCCACAATTTTATGATGGACACCCAGCTAACAAAAAGAGTAAGCTAAAACTGAGTTATTTTCACCTCACAACATCATCTGCAATCGGTGTCTCTTTCTCTTGAATAAATATTTCCTCTTGTTGCACTCCAGGTGAAAAATACAGCTGCGAATGTTCTCAGGGAGACGTGGCTCATCTATAAAAACACCAAACTGGTGAGGAAGATGGACCACGCCAGAGTCAGGAAGCACCAGAGAAAATTTCTCCAAGCCATTCACCAGTAGGTACCCCTCTGAGCTCACTGTTCATGTTGATCTAATGGCTTTCATCCAGCAGTGCATTTACCTAATGTACCTTTGCAACATGAACCTGAAATCTGAATTGTTTGACACCTGTAGCAAAAATATGTGCTGTATATATATTATTGAAGGATCGTGCACTTCTTATCCATGTTTCATCTGACTTGACTGACTTTAAATTTGCAGATCTGATGTGAAGTGAGGCGCCGTTTTGTAGATTCTGCATCAGTAAGAGTGGGAAAACTGCTGTCTCTGATACACCATTAAGTTTTCAAACTGGTTTTGAATTAAGACACATTTTGATCTGTGCAAAATGTCATTTTTTTGAAAATGAGAAATGAAAAACAACCCACAAGGTTTGTGTGGGAATAGTCTTCCAGCAGTTTCAGTGTCTCATTTTACTTTTAAATATTCATACAGAAACATAGCAGTATGATATTGATCTCTTTTGCTTTTTGCTGTCAGATTGACTGGTGTGTCTCTGTGCACTTTTAGCAGTGAGTCGGGTGTCAGACTGACCTCAGAGCCAACACATGTGGGTTTCTACTTTTCTAGTGGCTGGTCAGACATTTACCTGTCAGCTAGTCTTTTAGTGGCTCCCCGAGGACCCCTGAAGTGCTGACTAACTCCTAAACAATATTGATTTTAGGCTTACTTCGCTCTTGTTTTTCTTCAACTTACAGTGCCTACAAGCACATATTGTGTGTAGCTTTCTCAAACTGGCAATCAAACCAGGGTTTTATTGCAGTAGGATGTAAAATGATTTATTCATAATGTAGATTTTTGGCTCCAGTAACTGTCCCCTGTTCATATGTTTGTTTGCTTTCTGTGGTTTTATGTATGTATTTGGGTCTTTGTGGTTTCCTGTGCGCAACGTTGCTTTGCTCATAAATCTTACATACATTTGTGTTTTAAAGACATTAGGATATTTAATTACAAGAAAAAAAATCATGAAATGTCTGCAGCTGCTGCAACCCACATCCAGATTTTGGCCTTTTGTAATTCTTTCATTGTGGCGTCATTATGTCCTTGCTGTCGTATTGAGGTGATTTGCAGTGGTGATGACAATGTCTCATGTCCACCTCCTGTTCTCTAGGACAGCCTAATAATGGAAATCCCTTGGAGCTAAAGCTAAATCTATAAAGAACCAGATTTGGTGGGAAAAAGTCACGTCCAGCTCTGCATGCAAGGACAGCTCCTCAGCATGGTGTTGCCTCCTCTCGTCACACCTTCTTTTAGAATTCTGTTTTGTTCAAGAGGTTGTGTGATGGCAGACCTTGTTGTGGAGAGTTTCAAGTGTTGCCTGTAGCAGTGCACACCCTATGTGCAGGGTGTGATGCTCAAACTCAAGTACAGGAAAGTAAATTGCTTGAGAGGGAACAGATCGTTTAAGTGGAGGTTTTAAAAAAGGCCTGAAGTCGTCCTTGACCTATGGAGAGGTGCTGGCAAACATCAAATCAGATACACTGCAGCCTTTTCCTCAGGTCAAACTACATCAGCTGTAACATAAACAGCAAGATAGTGGGAAAAAACCCTCTCCGAAATACTCATCAGTCAGAGAGAGGGATGTGAGGTGTTAGCAGTTGCTAAATGGAGCCATAGTTGCTTTGAGGCGCTGTCAGTGCTGGTGAATGTATAGGGACTGCTCTCAGCTGAGTGACGTTAACAAGAAGGTTGTGTTTGTTTACTGTATTTCTGCTAACCAGGACAAGCATGGGGGCATTACATTAAGAGAGCGAGCACCATCTACAAGAAACAGCCCAGAAGCAGAAAGATAACATGTTTTTTGTTGCTAGATTAAAGTATGAAAAATTGTTTGCTGCTGTTCAGAGTTTATGTGACAGTGTAGAGATGAGGGTTACAGCAGCCAGACTTGCGAAAACAGATTTCACCATCTGAATATGTTTATCTGATGTTGTAATAATTCATTTGTCTACTTCATGTTTCCTTTTTTTCCTGTTTGTGTCAACACAATGCAATAGAGCTCGAAAGTAAGTCTTCGCCTCATGTGTAGATAAAGACCTGTTGTGTGCATGCTAACGAGAGCTTGTCCTTGAACCCAATAATGTGACTAAAAATTACACTCCTTCATTTGATAAGTGAAATTCATGCCACAAAAAAAAATGTCGTAGCATGTAATGATTGATTTGTTTCAGGTGACACAATCATAATGTTTCCAGATTATTTAATTTAAGCAGCTACAATGGTCTTTATTTGATTTCTTCCCAGCTAAGTAGCATGTCAATTTAATAAACTGCACAATAGTCTTATATTTTCCCATTTAATGTCAACTGCTATACACCTTAAACTCCAAGACCCAAGACTCCACAAACACCTTTTTTTTTTTTTTTTTGTTACACCTTGCTGTTGATTCATGCTACACATAATATAAACACACATAGATGCATCTTAAGTGAATTTCAATTATCAGTGATGGAGGGTTTTTTTCTTTCCATTTCTGCATGGATGTGATGAGAATCTGATCTTTAATCAGGAAGCCACTGATTAAACTCCAGCCAACTGTGCTTTCACGTACCGAAGGATGACGACTAGAGCAGCAAAGTATTTAATTTATAGTATCCCTCGAGTTATGTTGTACCACTTAGCAGTCACACTCATACTGATCGGGGCTCAGGGTCATCTTTCGGCGTGTGGAACCATTGTTACGCCTGTTACAACATTTGCAGTCATATTTCCTTCATTTCTCTGTTGGATGGCACAGTAGCAAAGACGCTGATCCAGTGTTATCATTGCTGGTAAACAGCATAATAACCAGGACATGCAGCTGTCATGCATCCCTGCGCTAAGAAGAATTAATTAGCAGATAAAGCTGCTTTGAAATACTCCCCGGTTGCTTGGATGGTGTACTTATCTTTCTACATGCAGGATGTTGTTTATATGCCACCAGTGGTTTAAAAAAAAAAGTATTCAGATCAACTTAAGTAAAAATATCAATACAGCAATGGTTCAGGTTTTTGGTGAGATAGTAGATGACTTATTGAAATGAAACCACGTGAGAGGTTTAGTGGGAAAAAAATCACTATTTTGTGAACTGTTAACAATGCATAGATAAGTTCAATTTGAGATGATTAGAAGACAAAAACGTTTGAAACCACTGGCTTAATTTTACACAATGTGTTGTATTTTACCAGTTTGTTATAATGTCCACTGTGTCAAATCTTCATCTGAAAAGTAGCTAAGATTGTCAGGCCACTGGAGTAGGGTAAAAAGTATGATATTTACCTCTCAGATTTAGGGGAATGTGAGGATAAAATGGAAAAACACAAGAACTTCAAATTTCAGTGAAACTACATAGCTAATTCCACCAGTGTATGCATGTGTCTTACAGTATGCTGCAGGTTGTAAAAGCTGTCAAGACCAATGTATCCATGTAGTTTGTTTCTTTGGGAATGCTGCACCCTTTAGCCACAAGGTTGAAGTGGAAATGATAGCGAGAAGCAGGACAGTGAGTGCTTGTTAGCTCGGAGATCACTGGATGAAAGAATCAGGAAAATGACCTCAGAGGAAGGTCAGGGTGAAGCCTCTGAGCAATCCCGTTTGTGCCTGAGTGGCTGTAACTGTGACCGGCAGTGTGAAGCTGCCAGCAGGGACAAAAAAATGACAGGCATGTCTCTCCACAATGAGGTAAACAAAGGTCATGACAAAGAAAGCAACTAATGAGGGTAAAAAGAAAAGTAAAATAAATGTGGTGCAGCATTAACTCAGATTGCCTTAACAGATTTAGTGAGATATAATTCAATGCCTAGTGTAGCCGTTTTCCGCTGATGAACAGTGAGCAAATAGAGTGGCCATTGAAAAGGAGAACTGCCCATGAGGAGTGATTGACTGAGGGAATAGGACACTTTGAATATTAAAGACAGGGCATGTAGGCTTTCTCAGCCTGACCTCATGCTGCCCTGTACTTCGACCCCCTCTGCCAGCTATTGGTCATCCAACTGTGAAATGCATTATTCTAACAGGGCTTACATCAACTGCAAAGTCATTTAACACTGAATACCTATTACCTTTCATTACATTAGATTTAGACTGCCTCCTTTCTCCCTTTTATGTTGTCACTTAATTAATAAAAGAGCTACTTTGCAATAGTATTTTGTACTTGTCTTGAGTGATCTGCTCTGTACGAAACATTTCGGTCCTCAGCTTTCAGGACATTTTCTCCTGCCTGTAGTTTCCTTTAGTGACTCCTGTGGCACCCTCTGTTGGTCTAACCCGTCATCTTCGCTCTACATCTGCCTGTCCTCAGGAAAAGAAAACTGATCCTGCATTGCATGAAAAAGGGTGCATCTCAGCTACTAATTAGCAGATTCCCCTAAAGGCCACTTAAATCCTCTACCAACCTTCTACTGTTTGTTTTCAATTCATGCAGCCTTCATGTCTCAGTAAGATACAGAGGATATTTGTTCAGTCAAAATCTGTTAACGGTTTCCAACTTGATATCACAAGCTCATCCTGTGTACTGTGCTCAGAGTAATTTAGCATGCGTGGGTGATTTCAGGAGAAATAACACTCCTTAATATCTTGAAACCACATGTGGTCCACACTCTACAATACTGCACAGTTGCTGTTTTTAAGCCCCCTGAGCGCAAGAGGAAAAACAGGCTATAGAAGCCTAATTAAACACAAGATGTGAATTATTTAAGCTTATTTAGTATAGTAGGGAAGGTAAATTTTAGCATACAAAAGTAGTAAGATATCTGACTGATAAAAAGTGGGCCAAATCACATATTTCTACATTTTTTTTTTTTTAATTTCTTTAATGCTTATTCATGATACTTTATTACCAATAATATGCTGCAAACAGTGCAATGGGTTTATTTTGCAATTTTAAATGGAAAACTTCCACATTCAAGCAGACAACAGATGTTAAAAGGATTATTACATTAGAGCTTTATTTTTGCACAAAACACTATTAAAACCATCATTTGCACTATCTAAATAATTTATAAATTAAGAAAAATAGCTTAATGTAACTAAAAGAAAAAAGCTTAAATATGTAGTACATTGTATGCAACAGGGGGCTTTTCGATGTTTTAAAATACGATATGCCATTTACTAAGATTTGATCAATGTTGTTTTCACTGCATAAATGCTCTGATACGAGTCCTCCTCATTCCTTTAGTGTGGTTTTATGTATTGGTTGAGTAGGACGTAGAGCTGGTCTCATTCTCCTCAGTGGCAGCTCTCCCCCTCTGTGGTCTCCTTTCCACTTGCATGCAGCTCAACCAAACAGACTGACCCTTGCGATCCCTGCATTCTCTACACACATCCTGTGCATGTCCTAGGAGTGCTCTCCATGTGTATGCCTTGTGTGTGCACAAATTCAATGATAAACTCTGATAGCGTTAATTTATTGGGTTCTGAATGGTCTTGTGTTCAGATTGAGAAGTGTTAAAATGGAGCAACGCAAGCTGAATGACCAAGCAAACTCACTAGTGGACCTTGCTAAGGTAAGCTAGAGTTTACTGCTGCATTGTGCATTAGGACAGACAACTTTCTTAATAAGTGTCTTTCCTTTGTGTGACTGAATTCAATGCATGCTACTTCACTTGCTGAATTCATTGTGTTTTCTAATATAATCAAAGTCTACAGGTGTCAAATAAACAGACAGGCTTTTCACATGGTGGTAAAAAAGGAAAAAAAATGAAGCGTTTTGATAATTCTGGTTGTCTTCTTTACAGTATAAATTTCCCCAGGACATGTTCTACTGCAAATTACTAAATGAGAGCAGAAGGAAAACCTTTTGTGAATGCAGAAATCCAATACTGATTTTCACTTTATGTATTCTCTGATGTTTGTCTCCAGATGCACTAAACAGAAGTTGACAAACCTTAGGGAAAGACCAGGCAGTGCGCCAGCCTGACACAGCAGAAACAGTAACCTGGGAAGGGAGACACACTGTGATCTGATGATTCAGCCAGAAGTAAGGGCAGGGAAAGAGAGCAGAGAAAAGGCTTTGACATTCAGAAGTACACCCCAGTCACAGTGGATTCAGGCCAGCATGTCATGAAAGGTATTAGTTAATATTGCCCAATCACCTCATGCTGTAAAACAGCAGCAAGAGCTGGATGTGACATTGGATAAGATGGCTTAGTTTAACTCAGCTGTCTCCTTAATCGTTGTTGTAGGAGTCTGATGCCATAAGAGGGCAGTGTTAGCCCAGTCATTTCTTTGTGCTTCCAGTGGGAAAATGAGGCTAAACAGAACTGAACCTATCATCGGCAGCTGCACTGCCACTGCAGTGCCATGTGAAATTCCTCAGATCACAGTGTGTCTACTTAGTCACACAGTCTAACGTAGCAGATATTATTCTTTTATTTAATGTGACAGAAGTGTATATAGAAGTCTGTGTCTGTGTTTTTCCACAGCATTTCCTCCATTCATGCCACTCAGGCTGAATTATACATCAAGCTCTTCTTCTTCCCCTTTTTCTCTCTCATTCTCTGGTCCAGAAATAGTTTCATAGTATCTGTTTATTATCGATATTTTATGCCTGTCAACATTTTGTTTCTATTTCATGCTCTTTTTATGATATTCAATTCCTTCATAATTAACAAGTCCTATTTTCTGAATTTGTTTTATTTTATGTTATCATTATTTGTTTCCATTAACGATATACTGAAAAATGCATAATTAATTCACGTGTAAGCCTGTACATGATTTAATTATTTTTTAAAGAGGGAGGACGCTGTTGTATTAAAGCTATGTATTTAGGTATTCACTCCACACTTAATGCAGCCAAGCTGCATCCACTATTTAGACTCTAAGGTCATGTCCTACATTTTCCAGGAGCAGTCTGGATGTTTTAGCAACTTTGGAGAAGTTAAAAATTTAGAATAACCACAGCATTTTTACACCCACTTTTTCTCCCAGTAGGATTTAATATTTCACTGCGGTAGTATTGGCAGCATGGCTTTGAAAATGCATTTGGACTTTCATATTCAGAAAAACTTGTCTGTGATATTTTACTTTGAAGTCAAGTTTTCTTTGAAGTTTACTGAAAAAGGCGAGAAGAAAGTTCACATACAGTAAATTTCATTTTATTCAGTTGTGTTTGTTTATAAGCAGTTGTTAATTTTTCATAGGAACTTACTCCTAAAAACATCTTGATTTACATAAAATAAATCATTTAAAATTATTTTAAGCTATTGATGATTTATTGATGATCTTTTTTTTTTCAGAGGGGCACTATTATTTGAATATGCTTTTTTTACTTGATTCTTTGTATATATAGGTACATGTATATAAAGACAATAATCAGATATCAGTCTTGGTATTCAAAAAGAAAAAAATCAAAGTGACATAATTCATCAAACTTTTAAGATCAAGAAGAAAAATTAAATTGATAGAAATGTAAAATTATTTAAGTTGACAAGTTGAGGTGCGTATAACCCAATATTAACCTTTTAATCTTTTTCAATTAAAAAGTTTTTTTTTTAGATTTTTTTCTAATAACAATAACGTGCATGTAGACTGTTAGAATGAAGGAAGATTATTCTAGAAAATTATCCTTTACATTTAAAAAAAAAAAAAAGTGAAGAAGTCTAATAATACAAGATAAAATATAAAAGCAATAAGAATTAATGTCTGAGGAACATCTGGAAAGTGCAAGTTCTAAGTGAGATGTGTATATTTACACATTGTTATACAGATCTTATAACTGTTCATACCAACAACTTATAGAAGTTTGTGAATTATGATGTGAGTTCACTAAAAAACATTGCTCAGCCCCTGACTGTAGCCTCAACATAATCAGTGTCATCTTTAGAAAATGTTGAATTGTGTTGGAAAATAGAAGTCAAACGATACTGAATTTTAAATCCTGATGTAATACCAACAAAAAGGTTGTAGTCAGTTTATCAGCTGATATCATCCTCTTAGAAATGATTGTTTTTGACTTCATCAGAAACTGGATAACTGCTGAAGAGCCAGGTTAAAACAATAAATACCTAAATAACTAAATCTAAGTAAGAAGTCAAATCTGGAACTGAGCATCAAATTTAGGACTGAAAATCTGTATATTTTTTGTTACCCGTTATTACCCAAGTCAGTCTTTTCCATTATGAAGCCTAATATTCATCAGCCACTATCAGAGCCAAGTTATACCAATACTAATAGTTTATAAAACATCCCATCTGCTCCGAGTAAGCTGATTAATCACTCTATCACTACTGGGAAGTCTTTAGATTATAAACAGGTTATGGTGTTATATTAGTATTCATAATTTAACACAGAGACAAAGCCCTGTCAACACAAGCACTGTGTGTCAGTGCTTCTTTAGTCCTCGCTGACTCATATAAACAGTCCATCTCATCCTTCCCGCCTCACATCAGAGCAGGACAAGGTAAGTGATGGATGGCTCTGCCTCCAGGCTGCCAGGGATTATTAGTCCTCAGCTGAATAATACCTCAGAAGCTGCCCTCCAGCAGCATCACTCCCACTCCTCATCCCAAAGTGACATGGATTGCTCAGTGTGTTGTTGAATATTTTTGAAGACTAGATCTCTGGAGTAAAAAACAGCAAAAAAGCAGTGCATTTTCAGAGGCTTGTGAGAACACAGAGAGCAACGTCCAAGTCAGCAGTACCTTTTCTGTCTCATCAAGGTCGTCGGCTCATCTCTGATATGCACAGAAACATGAGCTCCAGTAAACTGTTTATGTGAAGTCTGCCCTTCTAACACTGTTTTTATAGAAAATGTACCTTTTCAAGGTTGTAGGTGTCATTCATAGAAACTGATACAGGTTGTGATTTAATGCTGGTGCTGATTAATGCATGCATTAACTTTTTACTTACTTACATGTGAAATGTTTCAATAACACAAAACACTGGTATTGAAAAATGTACATGAAATTAGCTTTTTTTTTGCAAGAATATATCATAAATAAACAGAGCAATCCTTTATGTCTGTGTTCACTGACACAGTTGGACACACAGTTTACTTATACTGTTGTTAAACATAATAACTTGCATTCTCTTTGTTTATTGATCAGCTGTCTCTGTGCTGATAAATGTATGTGACATTTTTGACAATGAAGCATTTTTCTGTTAATATGATATACTTTTAATTTCCTATTATTTTATAGTAGGCATAAATTCTGCTCCAAATGTGCAGAGTAAATGTCATTCTTTTCCTTTTCAGTTGGTTCTGAAAACCAAGGCATTTTAACTGCACATATGTATTTAGTCATTGATTTAATCAGTTTTCCTGTGTGTAAATATTGCATATTTATTTGACATCTGCTGTCATTTTGGTAAATGATAATGTTTGCTTCCTCTTGCCTGTTCCAGACTCAGAACATCATGTATGACATGATATCAGACTTGAATGAAAGAGGAGAGGACATGGAGAAGAGGATCGCCCTGTTGGAGACAAAGTTGGAGACTCTACTGACTAACTTGCAGGCTCTGCCAGGACTCATCAGCCAGGTGATCAGCCAGCAGCACAGGGACTTCCTGGAGGTGCAGCTCCAGCCTTATGATAAACACAGCCCTGAGCGCTCACAGTCAGTGTCCCGACGGCGGTCGTCCTCCACAGCACCACCCACCTCCTCCGAGAGCAGCTAGAGTCCAAGGGGAATGCCTCCACTGAAGACTTTTGCCATCATATGGCCAAGTTGCATTTATCGTAAAGCCTTATGGTTTCAATAAGTATTATCCAAATTCTGATGACAGAATCCAAGATACTGGGGACAATACATTTTAACAGATAACTTCATGCTGTTATTTGTTTTTTATTACCTCAAAAGATGTTGTTATCCTTGCTCTGGTGACATGACCACAACTAATGGCGCTTCCCTCAGTAAAAAGGCCTGTCGATGGGGCTGTGATAAGAACTCTTCTCCATCTCTATGCAGAGGTAGCCAGTTTTAGGTGGCAAGGTTACCAAGTGTGAAACTATTGCACTAAAATAGTGCTTCTCACAGACTTTTGTGCTTCTGCTGGCTTGATTCAGTTGCTGTGTTCCTCAAACAAACTGAGAAACTACTGAGAAATCAGTCAGGGAGCATGACAGTGATATTGATGTAAAGCATTGTGTTTGATGGACTGGAGTGAACTGACAGCAGAAGGCAGATTAAAATCGTTCCTTCACACTGTCACTCAGAGATAACTTTAAAGCTTGAAATGAGGAAAAAAAAGCATATATCTTTTAGGTTAGAAACAGCATCAACTATAGCGGTTTTCTTTTGCAGAGTGCCCCTGTAGAATGACTATTTTTGGGGCGATATTGCAAATAATTTAATCCTCTAGTCAAAATGAATGCATCAAAATCTGTACTTGCACTTACTTTTTAATCAATGCACTTCAATGCTGACTGACGTATGATATAAAGATGCGTTGCTCATTAAAAGAAGAACATTTGAGATGTTTGGGCATGGGTTTATTATTGTCAATTCTCAAGTTGTGGATTGTGTTGATGAATTGATTAAAAGCCCTTTTTTTTTTTTTTTTTTTTTTTTTTTTACAAAGAAGCATTAACTTACCTCTACCGGTCTGCAGATATCTATCTACTACTCACAAACTCAGTAATGTTGTCCCTCTTGTCTCTCGGTGTCTTAGCTCCCGTCCTTGTCCTCCTGTGCTATTTATGCTTGCTGTCACTTCAGCTGGGCAACAATGAATGCAGAAAAACAACTCACTGAAACAATATTTATCTTTTAAAAAGAAATTGCCTATTTTTATATTTTGATGAGGACAAGCACACCTCTTACAATAAACAAACAACAACCGGGTCTGTAAATGGACAGATTCAGCATATCTAGCATATGGCTTGAGTTGTTTTGGACTGGAGTTAAGACACTTAAAGTTGTGCATTAAGTTCTTCTCTGAACTTAATTGTTGGATTCAGTGATTGCATTAAACTTCAGAATGCATTTATTTCTACAGTAGATGACTGAACTGGAAAAAGAATATTCAAGAACAGAACTGCTAAATCTACTTATAGTGACTGGCATGTATTAAGTTTTATGGTCAAAAAAATTAATTAAAATGTTTTACTTGGATTCAACTATCCTTCTTGGCCTTTTACACAGTCTATCACTATGTCAACTGTGTGAAACGCCCTCTTGTGGCCAACATACTTAACCAGGCATTAATATTCACCACATGGACTTACTGTAGGTGTTGATAGTCTTTGCCAGGTTCACAGAGCATAACATGGGTCCAAGAAGATCTGGTGGTCACTCATCAAATCAGCAGCACTGATCTTGTTCAATCAGCCCACTATTTTCCAATAAATCAGAAGGTTGGAGTCAGAAAATGACAAATGTTCAGTCCACAAACTTCAGTAACATAGAAACCAATGGGAGATTATACTGTATGCGACATAAATAATAAACAATTAAACAATACAAATATACACTTTGACAGGTCTTGGTGCTTTTTTGTTGTGTGAGAATTTGTATCACACAGAAATGAAGTACAACTTCATAATATGGTGGACCCATTAATATATATAATATCTTGGATTTGAGGATCTTAAAAAGAGAATAAACATCAAATATCTCCATTAAAGAGATAAATATTATCATACATGTGTAGTGGGTGTAAACTAAAATTATTCTTCCAAATTTAATGGCAAAAAAGGCATGTTAAAATATGCTTTGTGTTTAAGAGTGTCCTTGTAAACTAAGGAGTAATTCCATAAAACATATGAGTAATTTATGGTCAAACTTACTTTTCAGTTCCATCTAGTTTTCTTTAATTTTTCATTAATGTAGGAACATTTTTAGATTTGTCACATTAAGTAAATAAGACAAATAGAACACTTACAGCATCTCACAAAAGTGAGAACACCCCTCACATTTCTGCAAATACCATCTGAACCAAAGATGAAGCACAAGAAAGCCAAACAGTTTGCTAAACACAAACAGACTAAGGACATGGATTACTGGAACCACGTCCTGTGGTCTGATGAGACCAAAATAAACTTACTTGGTTCA
>JAPQRP010000005.1:9394220-9497917 GCA_037367295.1 Apogon hyalosoma
ATGAAAGAGCTGCAGCATCTGAAACTGACCACAATGAACATTTGACAGATAAACAGTACCACAGTGCTTCAGTTTCAAGCTTCAGTTTGTCATGTCTTTTATGGATTGGGATTGTGTCTCTCAAGTCACCATATATTTTCTATTAGTAAGGTTTTGTTTGTTTGTTTGTTTTTTCATTTTTACCAATTACTAGAAAATTCAAGTGACCCCATTTGAATTCCAGGAGACCCCACTTGGGGTCCCAACCCCAAGGTTGAAAAACACTGCCATAAGACATAAATTTTCAGTAATCATTGTAAAAATGATTAAGATTCTACTTTTGTCTAAATGATCTGAAACCACTCACCTGCAGGTTTTTATCCCTGTCAGTAAGTATTTAATCAACACACACTGAAACATGTCAAAGCCCTGTCAGTGAGTGTTCCTGCATTAATATCATTCGCTCAGTGCTTTTAACCACCTCCTGGGAATGATCCTCCTTCAAAACAGGAGCCTGCAGGTGAATAATTTACTGAAACTCTATATGTATGAATATTGAGGAAGGGCCGGGACAGGGCCATCCGGCTGCAGATAGGCCTCTCCATCTCTGTCAGGACGACACTGATAAAGGAGTGAGACAGCAAACCCTCAGTACAGTTACACCGGTCAGATGGATGCTGTTAATTGACAGCCCTTTGAAACATGGAGGAAGGAGGAGAAGGTACGATAACATCTCCAGTCATCTCCAGTCTCCACATGCTCCACGTTCACTGAAGAGTCAAGTTTATTTATGACACTCATTGAAAAACAACAAATGTGAGGTGCTGTAGAGAGAAATCAGATACCTAGAGATAAAACACAGACCCAAACAGGAGAAAATAAGTGCATTAATAAGACATTAAGCCATGTGACATAAACAGCATCACACAAAGAGCAAATAAAACATAAACAACTAAGCATCAGAATGTATCTGTGATAAAGGCATTTAAACAGTACTGTGCAAAAGTCTCAGGCCGCCTTTAGCTTTGTTGTTTTTGCAGCATTAAATTGAGCTTGCATATATATTTCTCATTTTCTTTTCTTCAGATACAACAAGAAAATACAGGAAATATGTGAACAAGTGTAAAAGACACACAAAAAACTGAACTAAATGGGTTCTAAAAGTTAAAGTGACTATTTAGTGTGACCTCTGACCCCATTACAAGAAGCAGCAACAACCATTAGAAACATCTGCCATGTGTAATGAAACCTGGTATAAAAAATCAGAAAATGAATGCAACAAATCTCACATTGCCTGAACTAAAGGGTTAAAGACATGTTAAGTGCAAAAGGAGGGCACACTAAACACTGTTATGTTGGGTCTTCACATATATCCAGAATGTATCTTAATACAGAGACTGAGAAATGCAGATGTGTGGTCATTATAACTTTACTGAATGAATAAACCTAACATTAGACTCAGACTTTTGCACAGTACTATATGACAAACAGTTACGCAGAATAATTAAAAAGTGCTTAAGAATGGCAGATAAAGAGCCAATGTGCAGACCTGTCTATTTCAGTTGAACCACAAATTCTTAAATAAAAAGGACTCTGGTAAAAGTGGAATTACTAATTCAACCTCTTGACTTGAGTGAACAGTGAAAAATGTAGGGTCCAAATCTGTATCAGATTTTTGTCTCACTATTTACACCAGTATGTTCTTGTTGAATCATTTAACTCTTGTTATGCAGTTATGCAAAATGAAAATGATCAATAATTCCTCTGAAATTCATTAAAACCAAGTGGTTCCAGGCACAACAAACCCTGCCCCTTGCATGTATTATTGTTTATTTTGGCATCAATCCAGCTGATGTCATCATGTCTATGCATGTGCTGATGTCAGCATATTAACTGCCTCTATATATGTGCCAAGTTTGACTTGAATTTAAACAAATTTATGTTTTTATAGACATGTGAAATTTTGCCCATTATAAGTAAATGGGAGAAAAAAAGATTTTAAAAATTCAGAAAAAAATTTAACTAAGACCTACTTTTCCCAAAATGTAACCACGTCTATTCTGGGTCACTGGCAATCTATAATCCCAATTTGGTAAGACTTCAACCAATAGTTTTGCTGCTACAGACGTTTGAAATTCTGTCCATTATAAGTAAATAGGGGAGGAAAAAAAAAAAAAAAACCTAAAAATTAATTTAAAAAATTTTGAACTGTGACCTACTTTTCCCAAAATTTAATGAGATCTATTCTGGGTCACTGGCAATCTATAAACCCAATTTGGTATGAATTCAACCAATAGTTTTGCTGCTAGTGTGTAAACAAACAAACAAACTGAACCAAAAACAATACCCCTTGCCTCCCCTTTGGGGGGCAGGGTAAGAAAGCCACAAGCCTGTTTCAAACATGTACAAAGGAGATGAGATAGATATTTATGTTAAAATGTTGGCAGCAAAAGAAAAAAATTGTCAGGAAAATAAATACCCAAGTAAAGAAACAGGAAAACACAACTTCAGTCCAGTAAATATGTTTGTTTCTTCACTCTTCTGCCAGTATGGTACTAAAATATAATGTTTTAATAAGAGACTAGTAACTGGGGAATATGTGTTACCCTCAAAGCTAGTTTTCCTTTAAATGAAAGTTCCTCTGGTGGAAAAAGGCAACAGAATCCACCACATTACAGCACTGACGTCCCCTTCAGACTGATATTACTGTTGAATCCAGACCTAGGAGACCTTACGAAGCCTCTGAAATGAACCCTCATGACACCACAGGAGCAGATTGTGTAATTAACCTTCAGTCTACCAGTTCAGTAATCTTGTGCTTTGACATGAATTTCCCTGGTCAGCTGTGTTTTTGTGTTTTCATCGCAGGGTTTTCGTCAACAGAAGTTTGACACTGGAGAACATCAAATGCTATGGCTTTGACATGGACTACACGCTGGCGAGTATGTGAACTTCAAGACTCTCAGTTTGTCATAGGTTCTGTCAATTGTATTAACTGTCTGCATGGTGTGTGTGTGTGTGTGTGTGTGTGTGTGTGTGTGTGTCTGTTTGCAGTATATAAGTCTCCAGACTATGAGAGCATGGGCTTTGAGCTGTTGAGAGACAGACTGGTGTCTACTGGTTACCCTCATGAGCTTCTACGCTACACATACGACCCCAGTTTCCCCACACGGTTCGTACTCTGAGACTTCATTCATGAGTGGAGACAGTGGAGATTCAACTGCTGTTATTATGGTGCATTTGAGGGAGGGAGATTTGATAATAATGCAAAAATCCATAAGTATCTGTTCAGGAGGTTAACAACCAAACAGGAAAACAAATTGATATTTAAGTAAATGTGCAACAGCTAGTTACGTATGGTACATTAGACAACAGACTATAGTCTTTTAACATGATGAAATATCTAACTAACTGTAGTAAATAAGTCTATATAACCAGCTATAAGTAATAGATAAACACTTTAAATCTGAAGTAATACTGCCTCTCTTGGGTCAGGTTTTCTTTTTGGTCAGTGGTTTATTAGAGTAGAATATAATGATGACAATAATATGAATATATTTTCCAAATTAGAATAGTATTAGAATGTTTTGTTGAAAAGAAAAGAAATTTAACCACACCAAAGCCACATAAAATACAAAGCAAAAGTAAGAAGAAAATTACATCAAAGAAGATGTAAAAGATGAAAAAAAAAAGTACAAAAGATGGAAACAACATATAAGTTGTAAGAAGACAAAAAATGAGATGTTCAGGTATTTTTTAATGGTGGAAGAGACATTAAATTGACTTTTGGGTCTTCAGATGAAAAAGTTTGGGAACCATTGAACTAATAGGCTCTTCAGAGTTATTTAATGTAAACAATAACAGTTATCTAAATAGTTATCTATATTAATGAAATTATCAATAATAAGTTCATGATAATAGCTGATTTATGTGAAAAAAAATATTGTAACATAATCATTAATGTTAAAAAAAAATTGTCTACAGTCTGTGAAAGGATGGGATTGAGATTATCTATTATTATTATTTTATTGTACTTAATGGCACACCTGACAAAAAAGCTGATGAAAAAACTGCAATAAACTACAGAGTGTCCCAAAAAAATTGACATCATTTGAGATACCTGTACTGGAGTGGCTACATGGTCAGGAGAAATGATGCTTAATAGGATTTATTTTGGACATAAAATGTTTTATTCTACAAATTTCAAATAAAAAATTCTGGGTTAGGGTAAGGGAAAAAAATTTCTAATAAATTCATGGTGTGCATTCACATTTGACTGAGTTTGGGTGTACTTCAATACACAGAACACCTTTTCTGTTGCAGTAAACAGCATGCCTATTCCTGGAAGCAGGACAATAAAAATGATTACACTTTTTTGAGCAAAAAGAGCAAATAAATTTTAAACAAATTATTAGGTGATGAAATGATGTCAAATATTTTGGGACACCCTGTATTTTGTGTATTTTTGTGACTCAAAAGATTTATTGAAAAAACCAAAAACACTACCACATACATTATAATAATACAGTATGCATCCAAATTACAATTGAACCTAATGACACTGTGAAACTGGTCTTAAACCTGGATAAATGCCTGCATGTAATGGGGCTTGAATTTCATGTTATTTTTTATATTTTCACAAAATGATCAGTTTATTAGTTTTGCAATAATTAATTAACTGATGTTGAGTCTATCAAATGTTAAAAAGAGACCTGCATGACAACAAAATGAGTCTACAGTTCACAGATATTAGAACATATGACAGAAAAAAGTAACTTTACATAAAGATGCTGAAACCATCAAAAGCTTGAGACAACAATCAGAAAAAAATGATTAGTTTATATATCAGTCAGTTAATCATTGGTGTCATTTGTATGGTGTTAACTTTTGTACTTTTAAAGATTTGTTTATAAGCTTTCAGCAACATAGAGTTGGACTGACAAATTTGTGAATAAAATTTTCTTTTCATTTAATCAATAAACCTTTTGAGCTTAATCATAAACGCTAAATACTTGGGTCTAAATACTTGATGCCTACATTTGCTTGTACTCTTATGTCATGTCTCAACAGCCCTGGTGACCTCTTTTTTTTCCTTCTGCTTTTCTTTAGAGGTTTGGTGATCGACACCCTGTTTGGGAACCTCCTGAAGGTGGATTCAAATGGAAATATTTTAGTCTGCAGTCATGGCTTCCACTTCATCAAAGGGTAAATGAGATGACAGCTTTAAGAATGCACTTGAATGAGAGAATAATCCTTCACAGCAGCCAGTGAATAGAGTCATGTCAGGTTTAGTTTAGTTTAGTTTAGTTTAGTTTAGTTTAGTTTAGTTTAGTTTAGTTTATGAGGATTAAAACAAACTTTACATTATGACAACAAAACTATGAACAAATAATCAGGCTCAAAGAATATACTCAAAGAATTAAAAAAGACATCATGTGTATTCAAAAACCCAATGGAACAAATGTATTCAGATCAGCAATGTGATATCATGAATTGCGTACAGATAACACAGTTTTAATAGTTATTGTACGCATTATAAGCTTTCTGTGTATGTGTTCACACTGTGTCAAATACCACGTGATCAGCGGTTGGGATTAGCAGTTATGGATATGTAAACCGGAGATCTTGGTGTACACTGACACGTGATCAAATGGCGTTGAATAACATACAAAAGGATGAAAATGTGTATGTATAGTACGTCAAATACCACAAGCACTATTATGACATACAACAGAATTTCATGAGGTCAGTCTGCAAATTAGAGACTGGGTTTAGTGGCTAAAAAAATATTTAAAATGGCAAAATTTTGAGATGGTTCATCTTCACAAAATGATCACAAAATGAATAACATACATAATAATCACCATTTACATAACACGTCACTTTCATTTTTGGAGAGTATCAAAACAAACCTGATCAATATACTCTTAAATGCCTGCTGTAGTGATTTAGTATGTTAAATAAGTTATGTATGTATATGGTGGTTAATTGTAAGTGCTAATGCTAATGCTAATGCTAAGTACTGTGTGTATTTGGATCTGCAAAATGTAGAGACCAAATTTTCCTATGGGGATAATAAAGGGACTTAAAGTAAATAGATAGATGAATAAATAAAAAAATCAGTGTGAACAAAACATGAACTACTGTTTGTGCAGATATATTCAGATGGCACTAATTATTTAATGACAGGGAAACATACAGTCAGCCAGCACAGAACATCAACAGCAATATTCCACTCTTCTTTAATAAATCACGCACTACAAAATATGGCCCATGTTTTCCTGGTTAGTTTAACTGGCTGTTGTCATGGTAACAAAGGTCTCTGTAGCATTACATTAGCTGCTGTCCATTCTGGGCTCTGCAAACTTTATGGATCCAGTAAAGTTTAAAGAGGTTCATCTTTGGCTGAAGGCCTTCTGTTCTGCAAAGTTTCATGAAAACCAGTGCAGTGTTTGTTATGTAGTGTTGCAGACATTTGGACAGACAGAGTAATATGTAATAATTGGACAAACTACAACAAAAGATAGATATCAGTGTGTTTCATACGTGATTCTGCATGCTTATCCCCCTTATATTACATATTTACATGACTTTTATCCTGTTAACACTGAGCTGTAAATTGTTTTCAACAGGGAAAACATTCAGAATTACTACCCCAACAAGTTCATTCAGAGGGATGACACAGAACGCTTCTACATTCTCAACACTCTCTTTAATCTGTCAGGTAAAAACGTTTCCTATTGTTTTTTACATTATCGTCCAATTTCAATTTAGACCTTCATGAGGACCATAGCTGTGTAACTTTTGCTACGATTCCAAAAGAAAAAAAAAAAAAAAAAGAGGTTAAATGCCTTATACACCTACTTAAAAGTATGTTAATAGCATAATGTCAATGTGGAACCTGCAGAAACCTACATCTACGTCTGCCTCGTCGACTTCTTCACTAGATGCGCTCGATACACAAAGTGAGTGGACACTTTAAGTCTCATATTTTTTAATTACCTAGTGGATTATTTGTCGAATATATCTCACTTCTCTGTCTCCTTTTGCTGATAAACATGTTCCAGCCTCCTGAAGGGTTTCCAGCATGGTGACTTGTTCATGTCCTTCAGAAGTATGTTTCAGGATGTCCGAGACGCCATGGACCACATTCATGAAACGGTGAATAAATATGTCTAATTGCAACTCTCTATAGTATACTTTACAGATAATTGAGAATTTTGACTTTCTCACAGGTTATATGTGTTCTGAGACTGGATAGTTTTTACAGACTGTATTATGCAGAATTAATTCAAGCTCTCATAATGGTGGGTTAACAAATTCTATTAAGGGGTGGGAAAAAGACACTTGTACCAGCAGTGGTTTTCCGAAATTCAACAACATATGAACACCCTCTCTGTAAATGTAAAAATTTTTACCATAAAATAGGATTGAGACAGCATCCATTTGTCTCAACACCTACATGTCTATTTCTGAGATTTAAGGACGCTAGATTCTGATTGATTGTGACCTCGTCACTAGTGTTATTTTTATTACCCTCCCCCAAGAGGGAAGTTGAGGGGTATTGTTTTTGGTTCAGTTTGTTTCTTAGTTTGTTAAAGGTAGGGTAGGAGATGTTTTCCTGGAGCATTTTTTACTATATTGTTTAAAATCCCCTTCACACCCCAGTTGCACCCAATTAATTAAATGCTCTAACACAAAAATAAAAAAAATTTAGTCACCTGTGGAACGGACAGGAATGAAAAAACACCCTCCAATCATTTTAACCGGCCCATCAAAATGATTGAATGGTGATATGTCTATCAAACTCAACTGCCATTTGTCCCTCCTCCCTCTGTGAACACAATCCGGTACTCTGGAGGTGTGGCTTCAGGGGGATGTCTGAAGAAAAGGGTTTGGACTTTGAAATTGTGTATTTTCAAAATGTAGCTTGCTCGAACAGTTTTTCCAGGATCTTCTACCCCACCTTTAACACTTTAACAGCAAAACCATTGGTTGAATTCATACCAAATTGGATTTATAGATTGCCAGTGACTCAAAATACATGTGATTACATATGGGAAAAGTAGGTCAAAGTTCAAATTTTTATGAATTTTTAAAATCTTTTTTTTCCCATTTACCTATAATGGCTGAAATTTGTCTATGCTGACATCAGCACATGCATAGACATGATGACATCAGCTGGATCGATGCCAAAATAAGCTACAATATGTGCAAGGGGCGGACTTTGTTGTGCCTGGAACCACTAATTTATGTAGTTAGTTTTTCCTTCTTTTTTCGCTTAGATATGTAAAGTGATGAATAAACTGTAAACTTTTAATGTTTTCCCTGATATAAAAAACAGGAAAAAAGGTTCAAATTTATGGCAGAAAAAAACAAATGCTCCATGCTAGTGTTCCATGTTGTCTTCATAATAACTCTCTCCTTTATAGGGAACCTTGAAAGAGCGAACTCTCAAGAATTTGGATAAATATGTAATTCATGATGTGAGTAAACTGACTAAAAAATGCATCAAAATACCTTCTTGTTATTTGAAATTAAAGACTGAACCATTTCTGTGGCCTTTGCAGCCAAATCTGCCTGTACTTTTGACCCGGATTAAAGAGTTGGCCAAGGTATTTCTTGCAACTAACAGTGACTTCACCTACACTGAGGTGAGCTTCAAATGTGTGTTTTATTACAACTAAACACATACAATGAATGTAAAGATTTTCAACAATAATTCTGACAGGTTGTATATTTTTTCTAAAGGGTATTATGAAGTACTTGCTGGAAAATCCTGCTAAGGTACGGTCATTTTTAAATTGCAATTGCGATATAAATTTCCCTTAGGATTTAATACAATATTGCATTATTCTTTATTCTAGGCGAGCAATCTAAAAACGTCCTGGCGCTCCTTCTTTGACCTGATTGTTGTGGACACCAAGAAGCCACAGTTTTTTGCAGGGGGGAATGTACTGAGACAAGTGGACACGGTATGAAACAGTCCATCTTACTGAAGATGTACATATGTCTGTTCAACTGCAGCAGGTTTCATTTTCTATATTTCATGCACAGAACACGGGAAAGCTTCGAATCGGGACTTACACTGGTGACCTCCAGCATGGAACTGTATACTCAGGAGGTAAGTCAGAAACATATATGAGTTAGTCTGTTTCATTCAGTGAAAGTCACTAATGGATTCTGGAAGTACAACACAACACCACACTGAATATTAGAATTAATTATCACCATTGTGTGTCACTGCAAATACACACTGAATGAAGAATATTTTTCATATTAGCGTTTATAAATACGTGTGATTCAATTGCTCATGCATTGACGTAGATCAGGGGTGTTCAACACCTGACAGTCATTATCAGGCTTCTGCAGAGCTTGATGATAGGCTGATCATTTGAATCAGGTGTGTTGGAAGAGGGATACATCTAAAACATACAGGATAGTAGCTCTCGAGGACCAGGATTGGAAACCCCTGATATAGATAACCTTTATTAATCCCTGAGTGGGAAATTGTAGAAAGGATCTACCACTGCTGCTGAAACCCAGGTTTGAACCCCAGACCTTTGGATCTTCTGTCTAATACTCTCCCAACTGAGCTATTTTAGCACAGAATTGATCATTTTTGGTGATAACTTATTAGTACCTGAAATTAGTCTCACTTTTTAGGGGTCTCACTCTTGTGTAAAAAGGAAATTATTTCAACACTTGTCAGGATCACAGCTGCAGGAATTTCACTAAACTCCCTGTTCACTGTCTGATTTGTTAGTTAAGATTATTTCTGCAATTTAGTGTAAAGTGTTGCAATTCAAAAGCAACCAATAAACTGATAATCTGACATTTTTGTAGAAGTCATGCCTGTTGAAGGAGATGTCAGTTTTCACTTCTGCGGTTGCCTCTGTGTTGTGAGTGTCATGACTCCATGTCGTCTTCACTGCCCTCTGCCATGCACGTTTAATCACCTTAAAGATGACTGTTAGTTCAGTATTACTGTATGAAAAGGAACTGGTCTGGATATCGTATCGTATCGTGTCGTGTCATATCATGTCGTGTCATGATGTGTCATGTGATGTCATATTGTATTACACTGTATTGTATGGTATCATGACGTCATTTCATATCATATCGTATCATATTGCGTTGTATTATTTTGTATCATATCATGTAATATTATATCAAATCATATTATATGATACCATATTGTATCATTGCATCACATCATATTGAATTGGATCATATCATATATTACATATAATATATCATATCATATGTCATATATCATGTGATATCATATTGTATCATGTCATGTGGCATTGCATCATATAATAACGTCTCATGTCATGCTGTGTCCTGTCCTGTTGTGACATATTGTACTATATCATATTGTATTACATGGTACATTATCATGTCATGTGGTATTTTATCATATTGCGTTGTATTGGGTCATACTGTATCATGTAATGTCATATCATTTTGTTTGTGAGGCTTAGCCATTGAATCTAGTCTTGACCTGGTCTGAACTCCTCAAAAATCTTCTTGCTTTTGTTTTATTTTCAAAGTCTGGTCAAGGTCTTGTTTGTCACTGTGGAAATAAAAGGTAGCTTCAATAACAACTCTGGACCATTTACACAACCTGACAACAGTGTCATTCAGTGTTAATGTTAGATTTAGGAACTAGCATTAATTTATCAGGTACCACAGGAAAACCAGGATTTGATTTCATGCAAAGTCAGAAAGATGTGGAAAAAATGATCAAACACTTTCTCATCTTAACCATAAACAAAATGTTTCTACCGTCTCTGCATTCAAACTTGGTAAAATCCCCTTGCAGTCTTTAGTCTGTGGTGCCAAAGACCTGGATTTTCTAAATGGATGCTTCACTCCACCATCACACACTCACTCTAATTCAGTTTTATTCATATATCACCATACCACAAATATGCCAGAACTGTCTATAAAGTAAAGATCACTTAATATTTCATAATATTGAAATTAAGTGATAATATTTTCAAATGTATACTATTACTTGCATGTATTACATGTATCCAAAGTTTGTCAACTAGTAGAAGTTTGCCAACTAAACATGTAAAACTGTACGTGTTTAACCCATTTTAGTGCTTTAATCTCTGTGTTTATGCTTAACATAAAATAAAATAAATTAATACGACCTAAGAGTGCAAATGTGTATGTGAGTGACAAATCTTAGTTTAACATAATCATATAAAATATATTTGATAAATATATCATTCTAACACAGTGTGCAGACAGTAAATTTTCAGAAGTAACTGGACAAAAGGAAGTATTCTCAATTTTGGTAAATATTTAGATGTTAATGTTCTGTTGTCTTTAGCATCACATCCTGTTTATGTAATCGATGTGATCCTCCAGGGTCGTCGGATGTCATCTGTGATCTGCTGGGGGTCAAAGGTAAAGACATCCTCTACGTCGGAGACCACATCTTTGGCGACATCCTCAAATCAAAGAAACGCCAGGGCTGGAAGACGTTTCTGGTTGTACCAGAGCTCAGCAAGGAGCTGCAAGTGTGGGAAGATAAGAAAAGTAAGAATAAGACGTAATGTTGTTTCTCTGGTCATTTTGGGGATTTCCAGAGTTTTAATGACCTTTTTTTGTGCAGATTTGTTTGAGGAGCTGAAACGCCTGGATGTTTTCTTAGCCGAGCTTCACAGGTGAGTGTGTATACATTACAAACAGTTATTTATTATTTATATGTTCATCAGTTTATGATGAATTAATAATATGTTCACATGGAATATCTAAATTGTTTATTACTATCTATAATTAAAATGCAAATAATTAAATGAGCACTTCACCAATTGATGACAACTGATAACTAGTATCCTTATCATTCGTAGCCTTTTGTTTTTGCCATTCTTTGTCATTTGCAGCTCTGGACTCTGAAAATACCCCTAGGATTAAGCTACATATTTTATACACTGTGGCCCATAAACTTTTTTTTTTACCTCTTCTCATGAAATGATTTTGATTTATTCTTGATAGATTCAGTGTAACTGGGACTCAGTATGTAATCATAGAACCTGGTCAAAGGTGATTTTTGATGTGTATAAATAGGAATAAAATGAGACCTGTGTCTGAAAACAAAATGATTCCAACTTTATGGGCAATATGTAAATCCATATTAGGACTGATCTTTGTTTCAGTCGAACCTTCTGAACTTGTATAAACCTGTTTTTCTGGAAACAGTTTGTAGTCAGGGCTCAGGCCATGACTGGCATCAGAAATATTGTTGTTGGTCATCTCTAATATATTATTATAGTGGCCCATTTTCAAGGGTTTGGTCCACAAACAATCTGACTTATATCATGTTGTATTATAAAACTGTAGAACACCCACTGTCACAGAATTAACTAGGAACATAATGTACTGTGCATTTTTAATACCTCTTGGCCAAATATAGTGTAAGAGTCTATTGAAAGTTACTGTTCTATAATGTAGATTAGATTGTCTTCATTATATACATATTTATATTTGAAAGTACTCAGATATTATAACTGCACAAGGCCACTGGACCTGGAAAAAGTAGGTCAAGGTCACCTATTTTCAATAGGCTTCTGCTCCACGCCAAGATGCATCCACTGTATAAATTTGGTGCATCCTTCAGATAATGTGATTATGTTGTTGAATGGACAGACAGACATACGGACAGACGACAAAAATATGACAATACCCCTTCAGCCCAAAGTTGGCTGATAGGTAAAAAAAAAAAAAAAAAAAAAGGAATTTGTCAACTCAAAGACCTCAGGCAGTGGAAATTTTTGGGATTTTTTTTTTTTTTTTTTGTCTTTTTCTTGACATGACATGATCTTTCCAGCACAATAGAAGATCTATGGTATAGACACTAAAGTAGAATTGAATTCAATAGAAAAGATCTTTTAGGAAATGCAGGTTATTTCACAGCTTGTAATAAAAGCTGCACCAAACATTAATTAAACATGTCTAATAATATCTGTTGCCATTGCATTAACCTTTTATTGTGCACTTTGTTTATGAACTACGGCACTGTTACCTGAAATGATGTTGAAACTGTTTAATTGTTTATGTTGTGAAGGAACCAGGACAGCAGCAGCGCTGACCCCGACATCAGTGCCATTCAATACAGGATGAAGGTTCGTATCCATGTCGTGCCATTGTTTCAAGCCCATTAAACCTTCAAGTAGATGAATATAGTTCCTTTTTTTTACACTCTTCACTAAAACCTTTCTTTTCTGTTTTGACAACCACAGATCTTTGTCATAATTGTTCCCATTAAAGTGATTTTGTCAATGATCCCAAAAATGTCTGTGCATTAAAATAATGATGATGAAAATCATGACATTCTGAGTTTGTCGTTGTATGTGTTTTCAGGTGCTGACCTACAGAATGGACATGTCTTATGGACAGATGGGCAGCCTCCTGCGCAGCGGTGCTAGGCAGACTCTGTTTGCCAGCCAGCTGATGCGTTACGCTGATTTATACTCAACCAGCTGCATCAACCTGCTGCACTATCCACATAATCACCTATTCATGGCTCCTCCAGTCCTGGTCAGTTGTCTACCTGCATCCACACACTTGTACAGAGAGTAAATCAACCTGGTTTTGTTGCTGTTCAGTCATTTTCATGTCCCTCCCAATTACTTTCAGATGCCACATGAATCAGCTTCTCCATACCCAATCAGCTTTACTCCACCAGATCTTCCTGTCAGCAATCATACAATCACAGTAAACCAGAACTAAGGTTTTTCATCATCATTTTAAAATATTTAAACTGCATTTAATCTTTTCTTTAAATCGGATCATTATTCAAAGTCATATAAAGTTAACTACTTTATATCTGTCTGTTTTTGTGCAAAAACAGGTAACAAAAATGAGACAGAAGAGGAACATATGTAGATGCTACACTTTGGAATCATTACTTCTGACAGAATGTTCTCACTGATGGAAGTATTTGTGTATATATGATAGGATTGTTGTGGCTGCAATGTCCTCTTCTTTTTTATTTTATAAAAATATCGCTCCACCTGCTGGATATGGATCTCTGTACCATATTAATATGTTTACAACAAACACCAACATTCAAAGTAAGTTAGAATTTTTTCCAGTGGTAATGGTTTTTCATCTTTTACAGACAAATTAATCATGTCAAGTTTTATAAAGAGTCATTTTGGCTTTTAATAATCTCATAATCAAGATAATTATGATGCCTACAGGTTTTATTTTTTACATTATTTCTCCTGTGAAGATACTTACAATTTACTTTGACAAGCTTTATAAAAACTCTGCCACTTTAACAAATAGAACTCAGTTCCTGTATATGTGTGTATATATACATTTTTTTTTAAATAGATCTTACTGACAGATTTATCTGACACATTCCAAAACCATTTGCATAAATGTACATATACTTAAGTGAAAAATACGTTTTGTGTAAACTGATTTTCTGTAGTACCCCTGTTGTCCACTAGATGGAAGTGACTCACCTCTGTAACACAACTGGAGAAGATGAACTGTGTGTCACAAAATGACTCTTGATGTTTTATTTATTCGCCAAAAGTAATGCTCTGTGTGTAACGTGTTTCCAACTACTAACAGCAGAAAATACTATTGTATCCACTGCTTTTTTGATGTTGTTTTGCTTATAAATCTTATATTTTCCTATATTCAATTTACTGATCAAGTAGATGTTCATAAAAGTTCAGAGTAAATTCAGAGGTTATGACATGTAAATATAGAAACCTGAAGAATAAGAGTTTGTTTTTTTCAGCAAAATATGTCATTAACTGAACATAAAAACTCTCCATCCACTGTCATTTGTCAAATTCCATGGGTTTTACTGGTGAATCAATGTTAGAAAAGATGCCAGTGTTTCCACGTTCACTCCGGAGCCTCTGTGCGTCTAAATGGATCATATCTGATGACCATGAAAAGATGAGAAATAGGAGGTTATCATTATTTATTTACATGGTTCAAAAGGTACCAATTATTTAAGTAGGTGCTTTTGGTTGGTGGTGGTGTTTCATCTTTGAGGGTTAACTCATCCTTGTTGATTTCTGGAACCCTCATCTTTGTGCATCTACTCAGCACACAACCACACATTAAAACACACATTCACCTGCAGTCTTTACATCTCCCCTTCAGTTCAGACACTCCTGCCCCCACCAAAGCAAAACTTTTATCAGGACAGAGCTGAGAGGAGTTTGTCATCTCTGCATCGCACCCTCTCACACACTTCTATTCCCTCTTGTCTCTGTGCCTGGTGTCTGTGCTCATTTTTGTGATTACTGCATGGGAGATGATAGTGTTACAGGGCAGAGGCGTGGCCTCTAGTCATCCATCACATTCAAGTCCACTGTGTCAAACCTACAATGTTTAAATATCATCAGTCACAATATTAATATCAGGAGAAAGACAGAAGGACTACAAATCGGTAGAAAAAAAAAATCAGTGAACTTATTTTAGATGTATTGAGTTTTCCGTGTATTTATATTTAAAAATCACCTATTTTAAAATCTGTTAAAATGTGAGACTCATTAGCTACAAGAACACCATCCAGACATTCACATGAATACCATTGTGTAAAATAGACCATTCATTTCTCTCTGGAGTTAAAGACAATCACTGTCTTGTGAATAAAAGCTTTAAACAAAGGTACATTCACTGCATTTATTGGCACCTCCCCCTTGTAAACACACACATTTCCTATATGATTTCATTTCCTGTATCAGGGCTATTTCAGTGTATGTGGATTTTCCTTGTCATTGTCTGCTTTTCAGCTGGATTTATTTGTGCTGTTTTCTCACCAATGACATGTGATGTCTGTCACATAACTTTAAGACCATTTTCATCAGATTTGAATGATTTATCTGCTTTGGACATACATCAGCTCATTTAGTTTTATTAAAAAGTCATTCATGTCACACATTTTGGCAGCAGTCTTTATCGCTACCTTTTCTTTATTTCATTGATAGATCTGTTAAATTATGTTACTACTAGTAATGTAAATGTTGCCCATCGCTGCGGCTGCACTACAGCTGCACTCCTTTGGATGGCATTGAAGTCACTGCTGCAGATTTTAACTCAAGCGTAATAAGACTGACAGAAAACCCCAGTCGCTACCTGTCTCTGAAAGAGATTCAGCAGGAAATGTTAGTTATAAAACATTTCTGTGGTTGTACTTAAGTACAAAGGGGATCTTTCTGGTTCAAAATTAAAGTACTTCAAACTTTCATGAACAAATTCTTTGTAATGAAAAAATCTATGGTATCTTGATGATGCCTCTTTATGCACAGCTACAGCAAAAACAAACTAAATTCTTACATAACTTGCAACCTTCCTTTTAGTGACATGAACTTCACGACTGCTCTGACTTTGACAGTGATAGAAATCATTTGAATTACTGTATTTAAGCACATATATAAGGTAGCTGTACTTCACGGGAGTATTTCTACTTTGTCTGCCTTTATTCAGATGTGGTTCTTTTTACAGGACTACATTTCTCTGACAGCTTTAATTACCTTTCAGGTTTCAATTTTTTTATGCTTGTCCTATCCGTTGCAAACCACACACTCAAACCACTCCAAATGTGTCCGTTTTGAATACACTGTTGCTCATAAAGTTTGAATAAAATATTGTTTGCCTCTACTCATGACATGATTGTGACAATGTGATTTATTCTTGATAGATAAAGTGAAACTGGGACTCAGGGTGTAATCATTGCACCTGGATAAAGGTGGTTACTGATGTGTAAAATAGGAATAAAAAGAGGAAAACTAAATAATTCTAATTTTATGGGCTCTGGTGTATTTGTGATAAAATATAAGATGAAGTGTTTGCTTTATGGGCTATGTTAAAATTCTCCTCCTTCTTCAACGACATAAGCTCTTTAAAATCCTATTGATTTCACTGGCAATTGACAGGAAGCTGAAAACAGGCCTGTTTTTCTGAGCTCATGAGAAATTTACTTCTTAGAGATACATGTTTTTTACAGGACAGTGACAATACAATCTTACGATCTTACAAAATAGTTTGTATTACTGTAGATTAGTTCAAATGATTTCTACATGAAATAAAGTACATTTTGTTGATGATATTTACACACTTTGACTTTGTGGGCTTTGAATGCAGGACTTTTACTTAGTGGAGTATTTTCACAGTGTGCTGTGAGTACTTTTACTTAAGTGAAGGATCTGAATACTTCTTCCTGTCCTGCTGATATAAGAGCTGTGTTCTCACAGAGAGCTGACCTGCACTGCAGACGTGAGAAAAGTGTCAGTTTTCCTGGACTGTAGTTTAAAGTTTCAGCCACATGTCAGTCGGAAGAACTACCTGTCAACTTTAGACTAAACAAGAACTGAAACCACCATTAATAAAGATACAGAAAAAATAACAAACAGAGGATGGTGGCCGAAGTTAGGGATTTAAATGTCATTTTGTCAGACACAAAAATACCTGACAAATCACTCACTACTAAGTGTAAATACTACTTTGGTCTTAACATTTTTTATATTCTGGCTTTTGCTGGCTATTAAAACAGGTATTTTAATACGTTTATTCAGTTACAAAATCACACAAACATTATGCTTTAGCTTTTTATTTCACTTTCAGCTTCATAAAGACAAATTATATTGACATTTGATAGTTAATTTAGTTAATTTGAACAATGAAGGATATATTCAAACCCAGTTTTAGTCATACCTAATAAAAATACTGTAGTGTGTTGTATTAATCCTGTAATCCTACACATTTTGTGTCTGCTACAAAAAAACTAAACTTCTGTAAGCTTGAGCAAATCTTGGCTGCAGCCTACGTGTATATAGAAGTTCATACATACATTTTAAGTGAGTTATGATGACTTTAATGGGGTGACGAGTCAAAAATGTGTGAAAATATAAATGTATCCACACACAAAATGTCTGGTGCAGATATTTTTACCCCTTAAACATCTGAAGCAATCTGGCTGATATTGAAAGCCTGATATTTGAACATTCAACAAATAAAATTATATTCTAATCTTTTTATGAGCAAAAGGTTTGTTGTGGTTCAAACTATTTTTAGATTAAAATATTCTTCATTTTTCTAACTCTTTGATGGATTAAATAGTGTCATGTACAAACGGCTGAATCACATTTTAACATTTGCTAGCTTTGTTGAATTTCTTTAAGCAGGAAAGAAGGGAACTGAAAACATACATTTAATTGTCTTTATTAGGGGAAGAGGAAAAACAACTATATTATGACAGTTCATTCATAAAAAGAAATCTACAGATTAATTACATTTCCATCACACATCTATAAAAAATGTACTTTTACAGTGAATAAATACAAGTTTCAAATAGATCTTATTAACAGCAGGGCCACAAATACCACACATAAGGAGAAAGACAAACACTTGTTTTATGTGCCTCCTTTAGGTTTGCTGTGCTTTAAGACTGTAATGAAATGCAGATGTCATTTTCTCATTAGTTGGTCTTTTCTGTCGGTTAATCTGCATTGTTGCATCTCCAATACACATGAAAAGCTGCTCAGAGGCTCCACTGACATGTTGGGTTTCATTGCAGGATACTTGCTGCTCTATCCAGTCAGATAACTGCCGAAGCACCACCGTCCCCCATTCCACACATTCCAGGATTTCCCAGCAAGCATTGCAAGCAAGCCTAAACAAGTCACGTTCTTTACTCAGGGAGAATTTCACACAGTCAAGTGACTGAAGTCTCCTAAACTTTACAAAAACCTGCCTTTTTCTGACGTGTGCAATCACAAAAAGACACTTATACACACGTCTTTAAAATCCAACTACTTTATTAGAACCAGATAGAAATAAAAGTGGCCTCTTTCACAGCAATCACCTGAAACCATGTACAACTGCAGCAAGGAATCTGCACACAGTCACAGCAAAAATATACTTCCTTTGTGTTTTTAATTATTACTCGTGTCCATCTGCTGTAGCCTGTACCAGCAACTGGACTGTGGTTAAACATTTCCACCCAGAAAGGTCTGCTGACAGTCATCAAAACAAACAAACCTCTTACTCTCTTACTTTAGGGTTCAAACACGAGGCACACACAGGAGCAGTGACACCTAATCTCAACACAAAGACAGAAAGAAAGACAGACAGACAGAATGGGAAGGGCAACGACAGACAGAGAGAGAGAGAGAGAGACAGACAGAGGGGCTGCTCCCTACATTCCTCCCAAACATCCCCTCCCCCATCGACCTGCTACCACTGAGGATGCTCAAAAACACACATCAACCCCCCAACTTTTTTTTTTTCATTTGCTTATTTTACCATCAGCACACTCACACACTCTGCTGTTTTGTCATCACACCAAACACTGACAAACAGGTGAAGAAAACACACAGCAGACTGATCTCCACTGGGTTTTACGTAGACGTTATTCACTTTGCAAAAATGAAAATATTAAAAACGCATCAGAACCTATTTTTGCTTTAAGTTATTTTTTTATTTAAATCTGCTTCACTTTTTGATTTTGCTCGGTGGTGTTCATCAAGGCTACAGTGTTTTTACAGATCACTTTACATAATTGGACACAGTTTTTTTTTTTTCATGACAGCAGCACACAAGATGCACAAGAAAAAAAAATTCAATATTATAGGTTTGGGGGAAGCAGTAAGTAATTTGTTTTCAAAATGAATGTACATCGGTACTTACTGTCCCTTAAATTTAGATGACAAGGACTTATGTCAGCCTACAAAAGTGGGTAAACTGTCCTCTGTAAATACAGCACTGAGTAAACAGTTTTGGAGGCTTTGCTCTGCCGCCACCTGCTATCAGTCATCAGTCCACTTCTGCAAACTTATCTGAAACAAGCCCTTTAGCACAGGTTTAGTCTGAGCTGAGGCCAAATGCTATGACAATACTATTGCACTGCTAGAATGGATGGTACAGTAGTGCAACATTGTCAAAGCAGCTGACCTCAGCATGTGTCAGCACGTGGACACGGGGACAGCCATTCTTCACTGCCAAACTCAAATTACATTTAAATAAGCAACAAAGCTGTTTGTCCGGATGAACTGGTGGCTGTTGAAAAGAAAGGGGAGCTATGAAAATGTTTGAAAGTGGAATTTATCTTGATTTATTTACAGTACGTGATAATGGCTGTTGAGTGTGGCCTGTACGGCTCATTTATCAGTGTGAAAAAAGGGACAGAATCTACTAAATCTAGCACATTAACACAGTTTTTGCTGTTGTTGTGATGCTGGTGATGTGAGACACAGCCGTCACAAACATTCAAAACACATTCCCACACATTATAATACTGTAGGATCACCATTCATATTAACGTCTCCATGTGCAGGTCAACAGTTAAGGCAGTAAAGGGAGGTGTGGGTCTCTGTTTCATCAGCCAATGCCCTTTTAATATTGCACTGCTCATCTCAATGTCCAGTAGTGCAACAGAAAAAGGGCAGTGGACAACAACATGGACACCATCAGCCTCCACTGCACATACTGACTCAACTACCCACCTTTCAAAAACCTAAAACCTGATAAGCCCCCAGATGTTTATTCTAAAACCTGGATAAAGCTCATGTCTGAAAAATACCAACATCCAGCAAAATAATTCTGCAAACTTTTCTTTCTTTTTTTTTTGTTGCACAAATTAGCTGTATTTGTTAAAAGAATAGCACATCTCCAAGCAGTAACTGAGCTGTAAAGTGCAGCTGAAATTAAACTATCTTTAAAAAGGCTTTTAAAAATCCCATCTTTTCTGCATGGTGGAGTTAAATAAACTTCCTAAATTAAACAGCATTGGTTACTCTCACCCTGGGAGAATGGGAATTTCCCAGCATGTGGGCCCATACCATTCTCTACAGTGAATGACATGCATTCTAATTTGGGGGGAAAATGGGAGGTTCGAGATAGGGGGACACACTCCCAAAGCCTTCACAGAGCTATAGGCTGAGCCCTGCCACCGTCCACACCTTCTCTATCACACAGATTTGATCATTTTTAGCAGGAATCTTGTCCAGGTCGACTGATGACTCGCTCAAAATTCACTAAATAGAATCCAGTTAAATTAAATAAATGTCTTCGGAAAAAAAAAGAAAAAAAAAAACTTTGTAAAAAGTTGCTTTGGTATATTTCAGTGACAGCAACTGTAACAAACCCTGAAATGAAAAGCAAAGGAGTCCTGCAACTTTGCAGTTACTGCGTGGTTACACAACCTACACAATCTATACCATAAAAGAACAGGAACAGGCCACTGGAAATAGCTGGAACACCGTGCAGGCTTTCTTTACACTGATTAATCTCATTATTTCCATACAACACATCAAGGTGTTCTAGTTTTTGTATTACCTGTTCTTGAAAGCTTTAGGTTTTCTTCGCCATACATCTCAGTGACAGGCCTATACGCCTCCTTAAAGCACTGGATCTGCTCTGCAAGCCATTCCTGCCAGCTCACAAGCCCACAGTACAATACTGACGACTTGTTAGATTGCACAACAGCCTATAGGCTGCACACACACGCCTGCACCGTGAAAATGCCCCCCTCAGAGACCTATTACGCTACGATCACAACCCAATAAGGTGCAGGACGGGTTTATCTGTCCACAGGGCGTAAAATCGTGTCCCGATCAAGTTTTGAAGCGAGCGTCCAGATGCGCAGCGCACGGGATTGTCTCAACTCTTACTGGGGTTTTCCTCCCACAAGTCGCATAAATAAACACTTAATCTTCGCATCGCAACCTTTGCAACTTCCAAGTTTGCACTGAGCTCCTGACAATTTACGCAAAATCGGCTACAACTCACAGTGGACAACCTCCACCTCCCTCTCCCTCCACAACCACCTCCTCCTCCAAAATCATGAATAGTATCTAGCCAAGGGAGGGACAATCCGTTATAGGCAAAGGGAGAAGGAAAAAAAGTTGTCCATAAAACAAAGAAAAGCAACCCCTCTGCACAAACCACACTTCACGGTCCGCTGCTTCGGGGATTCACGCCGTCATTCCTAAAGAGCAGAGCGCGAATAAAGCTCAAATCTGCGGAGCTTCAAGACTGAAAAAAATCGCAAGTCTTCCATGCACAAGCACACGGCCTCGCAGATCCGGACTCCATCTTTGACTACTTGACATTCAGAGCCTGCCGGAGCAAATTCCTCGTTTGCATGCCTCCCACTGATTGGCCTTTTCTTGCGCTAGTCTTTGCTATATGATGAGCCATTGGTTTGGTTTCGGCGTGTTCAACATTTCCAGCGGATACAGGATTGGCTGCGCGCAGGGAAGCGTCACACCGTACAACGAATACCTGATTAACTGTGTCCCATTCACAAATTTCTCATCATCTCGCTCACTGTAGCTCAATACTTTAATCACTAATTATTTTATTTGCGTCCTGGCGCTGAAATTAATTGCGCAACTGAACGCGGCTCCAAAAATGCGCTTTAATTGGCCTCTGGAGGCGCAGGAAAGCCGCTCATTAGGTCCCATATGGACTGTACTGCGCTGATCATATCGACTGTGAACATTGGGCCTGCACTAATCACACATGAATATCTCAGGATTTGTGATGGAAAGGCAAACATGAAGATTTGGCTGTTGGATTAGGCATACATGTGTCTGCGAGTGCGCCAAAAGGGGACCAGTAAAACACTAATGAAATCAGCGCAAATTAACCAAAGACGCACAGCTGTCGTGGATAATGTAGTTTGTGGTGGGACGTGAGGGATCAGTTGTTGGATCAGATGCGGTTGCGGACTCACACGGCGCTGGAGGTGGACCCAGTGGGCGCCTCGGCCCCTTGCGAAGCTTTGATTGACGCACAGAGAGGAGTAGCGGGCTGTGAAATTTGGCATTCCTGGCCAGAGGAGCTGAAATAATGGCATTATCCAGTGGGAGAGGGCCCACTTTTTACTCCCCACACACCCACCCGACTCCAGCCCACTCAGAAGGGATCTGATTGTGCAGCCAGTCGGCAAAAAAATGTTTGATGTAAGGCGGGGCATGATGGATCCGGTGAAGGTTTGGAGCATTGATGCCCCCTCCGCCTCTCAGAGGCTTTCCGGTGACTCACTAAACTGGACAGAAAATGTCCCATCAAACTGTCCCCCACACAGGGACAGATCACTGGTGAAGAGTCCACGGAGAGAAGGCAGACCTCTGGACAAGGATCTAATTAGAGATCATAATTTAATAACCTGTGCCAAAAACTACTCCTACTTCTATCCCCGTGTTTCTAATGAAATAATGCAAGTACTAGAACAAGAAACAAAGGGAATCCCTGGATATCAAATGCTCAGTAAAGTCATAATTGTTCCATCTGAAATTTAAAAAAAAAAATTGCAATTTCTGAGTTGTGCTTAGAATAAATAAATATTTGATGTGTATAATGTGGTAAAATATGGTTCAAATGATTAGCTGCAATGAAAACAAAATGCTAAAGAGTTCAGGATCAGTTTAATACTGAAATGTGTGGAGGCTTCAACTGTAATTTAGATGTGAATTAAACTGATTTAACAGATAAAATGAATCAATCATTGTTAATTTCCTCATAAATCTGTAAAAATATAATCAAATTAAATGATTTAAAATTATCCAAACCAAACTGCAAGACCTTCATTACTTTTTTTTTTACTTGCTACTACTTTAATCACTTATTACTTTTATGTTAGTCTCCCACTAACACCTGTTTGTTAAAACTATTTCAGAGCAGAAATGACACAACAGGCAGCACAACTCAGTGGATTTAAAACAGAAAACCACAATAAACAATTGACAACTGTAGCTACAGTTTACAGTTAGGTCAAATGAACAAACTCAAACATGCAGGAAATTACTGTAATGTTTTTTTAATCATATTTGTAAAATATCAGATCAATAAAAGATGAATTTTCTGTCAATATATAAAACCAGTGGGAGGAGATACTTTGTTCAAACCAGACAATAATTTTGTTTGTGTAATTTACAGATACTATGAAATCCATTTTCCCTTGCTTCCTTATTGCCTTCTTTTATTAGTTATATTTTAATCTATCTGTGTAAAAAATGTTTTTTTTTTCAACTGCTTGAAGGGAAAATTAAAGGTATACTGCAGTTCAGTCTCCTGAAATTATATGAAGAAACTGAAGATAATTTGAGATTAATAGTGCAGATTGTTTGAACTAACAATTTTCTGCACAAGAAACACACAAAAACTATTTTGCATGATTATTTAAAACATATTTGTTTCTTTTAATGTCTCACTTGATCTATTTTATGTAGCTCTCCAAATTAAAAGATGCAACACAACTGTAAAATGTTAAGAAAAAGCATAGTTTCAACAGAGTAATGTGTAAGCAATGACACCATTTTTTTCCTGGAGTTGAAAATTTGAGTGAAAACAGGCCTAATATCTGAACAATAAATGATAGATGTAATAATACAAATCCTCAAACATCTAATGGTTGCAAAAAATGATTTCTTTGCACACTTATATCTACAGATAACTAATGTAACTTCACCAAATGATAGAGTTACTTAAATCTCTGCATTTGAGGGCATTAGAGAATCACACATTTTGTTTTTACAAAAGAAATCCTGTTTTGTTGCATCTAAAAAAAATGTTTAATGGAGAGTTATTTTCACTTAGACACCTACAATACTCACATATTTAATCAGGTTTAGTGAGAAAAAAAATGCATCTGAAAAAACATTTTTTTGCTTCATGGAGTATTTTCTAGTGTTGGAAGCAGAAAAGCTAAACAAAGAGAAGAGAGGTGAAAAAAACAGAGGCAAAACATTTTCTTTCATATTTTGGAAATGTTTCTTCTTAAAATAAGCCTGAGGGCAAAGTGCCACAAACAACCACTCCCTGCGGATCGGCCTGACTTTAAACTGCTGCCTGTGTGAGGTGTCATGGGGGCTGAGAAAAGCCTTTTAAACATGGGAGTTATTGTTCCTCTTTTTCCAACCTCCCATCCTCCGAAAATGTACCTCCTTTCTTCCTCTGCCCTTTAACCTCTCCCAACCCCCATCCCTCCATCTCACGTCTCTCTTCAGATTTCCCCTCTCATCGTCCGAAGACCAAACAACCATGATGGATCGTCATTGATAATTTCCCACTAAGAGAGAGGAAGGAAAAAAAAGGTTAATGGAGAAGTTTCTTTGTGGAAGTGGGGGTGGGAAGTGGGTTTTTCTGCTTCATCTTTTTCATGAAGCAGTAGTGGTAGTAGTAGTAGAAGACCCCACCTCAAGCTCCGAGCCCCTGTTGTACCCTGTGTCTTCCAAAGAGGGCTCCCCTCCTCCTCCTCCTCCTCCTCTTCCTCCTCCTCCTCCTCCTCCCCCTTCATGCCTCCCTCTTGAAACAGACTCTATGGACTGCATGCATGACATTCCAGCTGTGTGGGTGGCACAGCCTTTTACAACGTCTCCAACAGCACACAGGGCTCCTAAAGCACAACACCAGAGGAACCTCGTTGTCCTCTGATCCATCTCCACATTCGCCACTCACGAGCTTGAGTGTGTGTCCTTCACACTCATGCCGGCGGACCGGTGGAATCTAATGACAACAGCTGATATTTGGCTGTCTAAACCCTCATAAAACATGATGTGTGAAACAATAAGTCAATTAATATGTTTGTATTTAACCACAGTGATGTGCTTGGACTCCAGAACATTCACACCATTGTTCTACCAGCTTAATGACTTTTTCCAATTCTTAAAAAAAAAAAAAAAAAAAAAAAAAGAAAAAAGATTATGATGATTTAAACCTGATGATATGTTCCAGATGTCTGCTACTTAAGCTTCAGGTCTCAAAGACTGCTATTAAACATGATTAAAACAATGGAGTTGTTTTTGTTTTGTTTTTTTTAATCTCTCTGTTTCTGTGATTAGTGTTCACGAAATACTTCTTCTAAATCCCAAATCTCTGTATAGTTGGATTTAATTAAAAAAAAAAAAAAAAAGAAAAGAAAAAACATCTAAAATGGGCTCAGATCTCTTTGTAATAACCTCTACACATTAGTTCATGTTTGTCTGTCTCTAAATACACTTTGAAATAAAAGTGAAGTAGTGTAAACGTTGTCAGTACAGTTTATCAGAGCAGCATTCACCATGCATTAATAAAACTAGACTACAGATATGCTGCTTTTTTTGTTTTGTTATTTTTTTTAAGTTCAGCAGTTCAACAAAAAATAGAGCTGCTTCTAGAAAAGTAACCCAACAGATGCAATAAATGAGAACACCAGTGAGAAATTTAACAAAGCTAAATACTTAGGTTAATTAAATTCTCTGCTTTTATAATTACATTCAATTAGTTGCAAAAGTTTGATCATGTGAATTCCTTCCTCTGACTTTTCCTGTGTTTATATACACTGTTACCCATAAAATTGGAATAATTTTGTTTTCAGACACATTCCTCTTTTTATTCCTATTTCTACACACATCAGTAATCACCTTTGACCAGGTCCAATGATTACACACTGAGTCCCAGTTATACTTTTTCTACTAAGAATAAATCACATTGTCACAATCATTTCATGAGAAGAGGTAAAAGTATTTTAGATATATTACAAGAGTGTGTTAATGCCACTGCACTCAGAGGTCACTGTATTTTATTATATGGTATCAAAGGCATGTAAAACGAAGAGCAAAAACTTTTTGAGTTTTATTAAAATGTGAAGGATGTTTCCCTGCATTAATACATGATTATTAAAGCTAATCCAACATTAATATGATGCGGAAAAACTGTTGTCATTTCATTAATATTATACTCAATACACCGTGCTCTTTTATATCTAGACTCTGTTGCTCATAAAGTTGGAATAAAATATTTTTTATTTCTTTTCATGAAATGATCGTGACAATGTGATTTATTCTTGATAGATAACGTGTAAGTGGGACTCAGTATGTAATCACTGTATCTGGTCAAAGGCGATTACTGGAATAGGAATAAAAAGTGTATTGTGTTCGAAAATAAAATATTTCCAACTTTATGGGCAACAGTGTATATATATATATATATATAAAAAAAACAAAAAACACTTCAGTGTATTGAGAAAAGATACAAAGCTTCATAGACATTAAAAATCAGCTACGACAGGAAGTACTAGGAGTTTCTTCAGACTGAAAAAGATGTTTGTCTTGCACCGAAAATCTGGACTGACTCTGCTCATGCTATAGGTTTGAGCTGCAGAGTTGTTAGAGCCACTAACTAACGTGAACAAACTCCACTTCCTCTACATCTCCAGACTTCCACTGCTCAACATCCGCCATTAAATCAATTAGTCATGATCCCAGAAGATCATTGAAGGAGCTGACTGAAGCTTTAAATCCTGATCTGCCTGTGTGAGAGATTGATTTTTAACTGCCGATGATAAACAACAAACCTCATCCATAACTCTCAGCCGCCCGATAAGTGTACATCAGGATTGTTTTTTGCCCCTTTCCAGCAGGCGAGTGCATGAGCAGAGAGTCCAAAGGATGAAAAACTCAACCCCATTAACTGAACTTCAGAGGAATTCCTCACTTTACATACGGAATGCACTTTAGGGCAAAGGGCAAAGGGCCAGAGGGGAATCCACCCGCGCCCAGGCAGGCAGGCCTTATTTAAACAAGCCTGGAATGCCTGGTTGGTTGGAAGAGCGAAGAAGAGGAAGGGGAAGGAACCTCGCTGCCATTAACATGAGCAGGGGCCACCGCCAATAAATACCAGTACATTTTAAATTACCTGCACTGGCTGACTTCATGTGCTACCGACTCTGAAATTTATCTGCAGCTTTTCCCGCTCAAATCTCCACTAGTGCAACTGGGAATAGAGCTTAAATTAAAAGGTGTAATCACTGTATTTGTTTGAGTATCTTGTGCAGGTCCAGGATCCTGGAAACAGCCCTTGAACACAAACATGGGGTCTCTGGAAAAATCTGAGGGGTCACCAGATGATTAAAGCACGGAGGAAGGAAGTAAATCTTGCTTATTTTGTTTTTCTTTAATTTTTTTTTTCTCGTGACCCTCTCGAGGATAAAGCAGTTCAGAAGATGGATGGATGAATGAATGAAATACTAGTGTCTTTAACCTTTTTTGTTCTTGTAAACCTATCCTAAGATGCAATGCAAACAGCTTTATCAGTTGCACTTCGAGGGAAATTTGTTTGCACTTCTGCTATTTTAGGTTTGAGAAGAGGTTAGTTTGCTTTTCATTGTCAAAAGCATTAACGTGTCAAATATGAAAACCCACAGTGTCTCACATTTTAGCTCATAGACAGTCCCTCTTTATCTACAAAATTATTAGACTGAGAAATTGACATTTTTCTCCTTGAGTTTGTGCATTCAGGACATCAAACACAACAGAAAAACAAGCAAAAGCTGGACTGACTGATGAAATCTCTGCAATCTGAAAAATCTATACATGAACAACGGTGTTCAAGACAAAATGCTTTTTGGATGTGTTAGAAAAAATAAAATGCAATATGTTGACAAGAGTTTAAAGAAGTGGGGCACGTGACTTAACAAATTAATTTGCTAAGGCCTTGGTCTAATTAGGTTCACAAAAAAACTATTATGTACATTTAATTAGCTTGTTTCTTATTTATTAAATCTAATAAATGTTGGACCCTTTTTTTTTTTTTGGCTGTGTGCAAAAGATTATTTGAAATGTTTTGTGCAACTTTTTCTGTACATTTCCAAAAATTATAGCTTGACATATTTAGCATTTTTGGAAACTTTTGGGTCTCCTTGATATTTTACATCCTAGCACAGTGAATTTGAGTTTTTTTCTGCTCAATAAGGAATTCTGTCGACTGGTGTACAGGCAAAATATAAACAGTAACTTCCTCCTTTTCTTGAAAATTTTACGAGCAGTTTCGATAAAAATATAAAACATTTAAAATCCTTTATGATCAGTGATACGTTTCTCTCCCTCTTAATTTAAGCCTGCCATGTTCCCTGCAGCCCTTATTGGCTAATTAGGGCTGCCCTTTCACCTGCCTGAATGTAATTTCTCAATCAATAGGAGAGGACCTCAGGAGCTGCTCATAAATACAAAACCCTGCATTCCAAGTGTGGGCTAACGTCTCCATTTTTAGGACCATCTCGCCAGAATTTCTTACAAATGACATGCTACAATCCCCATGGCCGTGGTGGAATTCTGTCCACTTCTGGGCTTCAAAGCTGCACAGGACTCATCAGGCAGCCTGGCCAATAGGTGAAGAGGGGTGGACCCTGTCTGCCTTGACCTCAGCGACCTTCCCCAACCCCCCCACCAACCCACCAACTCAGTGTCCTGCTCCTCATCCCCCTCTGGCCAACCAGCCAGGCCGCCAGCTAGTCAGTAGGTCAGCCTGTCCGTCCGTCTGCATCCTTTTGGAGCAATGAGAACGAAAATAAATCAAAATGTAAAGCCTGAGCTTCCTTTGAGCATCAAAACACAGACTGTATCTTAATTTAACATCGAAAAATGGATTAAAACACTAAGAATACAGTTATTCATCCACCATTTTGTCAAACAGCTTTTATTGTGCACCATAGATCACCTGCAAAAACAAATATTTAACTCACCTTCTATACAAAGTCATAAAATTCTTCAAGGTGAAAAGGTCATGTAGTGTACTGGTCAAAATACTGAGAAGTTTCTGCTGTGAAATATTCGTTATTGCACTATATCTGTAATCTATTAGATGATATTATTCAGATGCAGAGTTACACGCAGCTCTAATATTTATATTCTGTATAAATTTTACATAAAGTCTGACACCGCAATAAAAATAAGATGTACCAATTCAGCGGACAAAAAAAAAAAATCCATATTAATATGTTCATGACTGATTTTGACAGATGAATGGACTATTGTGCACGTGACAGTTTACACAATGAAATACATGTTGTGCAAGTTACAATGATTCAGCAGAGAAGAAACATAATGACTGTGGATCAGGAAGATGTATTTAACTGGTCAGCGTTATAACAGATGAATGTAACTGTAACTGTGGAGAGGATCCCAAACTGAATGACTTTTGGTAAATTTAATGGATGTAGCTGGTCTTCAGCCAACTTCTTTACCAAGTTTTGTCCTAAAAATCCTAAAGCTTTTAGGGTGTAAATTGTTCTAAGTTCTCGAAAATGTCCTACACAGATATGGTCATAATAAATATGTATATTCACATAATTCTGGACTTTTTTTTACAGAAAAACCTAACATTTTCTTGCAGAAGGACTCCAAACTCCTCTCTTGTGCAAGGAACAGCCTTTTGAGCATAAATATAATGCATTGCCAACTTTCTTTTACAAATAAATTAAGGGTAAATTTTGGAAATAACATGCAAAGAATGGAAAATAACATTAGAAATCAAGACAGTAGTGAAACCTGAGATGTGATTGTACAAATTACTCAGTCATTACTTACTTTGAATGTGCATAGATATTCTACAGATGTTTGATTTTTTGCTCAAAATAATGAAAAATTCAATATGTTGGGGAGAAGATTTTTACTGTATTTTGAGAACTGCGTTGAGGAAACTCTGCCAAACTGTAAAAACATCTTCTCATTGAACTTGTTCTTCATGGGAGACTAAATGAACATGAGTGTAATCACATTTTCCAGAAGAGTGTCACTCCTGCTGATCTTTACTCATGAATATGCTTATTTTAAGTGTGTTTATCCTCCATTTGTCGCCTGAGTAGACTGGCTGTCCACAGATCTGTTATCGCTGAGTTAAAGAGGATCAGACAGACAAAAGGCTTCAAACACGCTGCAGACAAGTGCAGCTCAGAGAGAAGAACTCAGCATTTCTGGATGGTTTTCCTTTTCTGCAGCAGCCTCTTTGTAAACTCTTGACTCAGCGTCTTTGCTCTGTCATTGAGGCGGCCATTTTCCCATGAAGGCTTTCTCTCTTGGTGCCCTGCAGGAACCAATTACCTTACTTTGATTGGATCATTTCAGTTAACTGCCTGATCAAAGAACAATTTCTTTCTTTTATTGTAGGGATTGTGAAACATCTCACCTCTCATACAAGCTTCTTTATTTAAAATAAATAAATAAATGAGAAAAAAAAAAACATGTCAAACTTCCACAGTTTGTTTCTGTTCTGGTTCACTTGGTTTTGAAGATGTTGAGATTCTACTGGAGACAGTTCATCTTAATGATTGGCTCATAATGTCACTGGTTTCCATCCATGAAGTTAAAACTCATAAAGCCTAAAGTAGCAGTGAAGCGATGGCAGAAAACCCACATCAGGGGTCTGTCATGAGCACTCACTGCTGGAGTCATAGGTTTGTGTTGTGTCGCCATCTGCTGGACAAATATGGAAACACATTAAAGAGTCACAAGATAAAACAGGCATACATTTCATTTCCTCCAAAAAAAAAAAATAAAAAATGTAAAAGCATATTTTAGATCCAATTGTAGTTTCATCAGACAATCAAAATAGATTAATAAAGATGACTTCACATTTACATGTATTATTTTTCTTCTGTATTCAAAGCCTTATTGATTTATTTATTGTCTATTACATAATAGGATAAACAATACACACTATCTCACTTAAACCTCTGTTAGAATACACATAACAATAAATAAATATAATTCAGAAATTAGAAAACATAGAGTTTTAACATTATGTTTGCAGGTGGTTATAGGCACTGTGTCATATTAATTTTAATGAACCTAATACTGCATTCAATTTGGAAAAATGTTCTAGTTTCAGTTCTACCACTGAAGCTCCCTGACAGTTTATTTAGGCGTTTTAAAGACACAGAAAATCCTCATAATTATACTGAGACTCTGGCAAACAACAGCTACAGCTGTTAAACTGAATGTATGATGTAAAGCTGCTTTGATTCTGTACTAATTGAATGTCTGTATTCATCCAGGTTACAGGTTCCCAAATATTTTCAACTCCAGACCTAAAAGAGAAAATTGGCTCATCGCCATGACCCAAACTTACAAAAAAATACTTCACTATCTACAGTAGGTTGTTGCTGTTTTTGTCTTTTTTTTTTTTTTTTTTTTTTTTTTTTAATTATTTTATAATAAAAAAAGTGTTGGATCAGAGCACTTTGCTGCTACTCCACTGAACAGACAATTTAGAGTATTTCAACAAAAAGTCCTGTTTTGTTTCTTTGTCACAGCTGTTATTGAAAGTGACTTGCTGCAAATGTATACTAGTAAATAATTAAATTTTATACAGTCATATGTAAGCATTTTTGACACATTATATATGTTTGTAAACCTGTTATTGTCAGGATAGTTTCTGCCAAACTAGATTATGCAACAATGCAAATTTCCCACTTTGAGGCGGACACAAGATCTGCACACTACAAAAAAGAGCTGTGAGGATCATTAATCCTTCGGGCTTCAGAGACCACACCAGTCCCCTATTTTTGAAATTACGACTATTAAAATTTTTTGACCTTGTTACTTTTAAAACAGTGTTAGCCCTACGCAAGGCTATGTTAGTTAGACTACCTAGCAATCTGCAAAACATGTTCAAAATGAGAGATGAAGGCTATAATCTAAGGGGGGAACATAACTTCACTTATCCAGTGGTCCAAACTACCCTGAAAAGTATGTGCATTTCTGTTTGTGGGATCAAGTTACGGAATAAACTTGATGATACTTTAAAGTCGTGTAAGAATATATTGCTATTTAAAAGACAATACAAACAAATGTTAATCGACTCATACAAATGCATTGAGTATTCAAACCACTTTCATATTTTGGTATGTGAAATGGGAGATATTGTTGATGGGTTTATATGTAGTTTGGGGCTTACGTATTATGCCCTGGATAGTTTAGTCTCTAAAGAAGGAAATATTGTTGGTTATGAATTTGAGACTGAAAGTAAGGAAGGGACAGATCTAGATAAGCTTTTGCTTACTGTCTCTTCTCAAACTGTGTTTATGAGTTGATTCATATGTACACTTGTGTTAAATTTATTGTATTTTGTTACTTTTTCTGTGACCATTGATGGGTGCATACAGTATCCCACAAAAGTGAGTACAGCCCTCACATTTCTGCAAATACCATCTGATCCAATGAAGCACAAGAAAGCCAAACAGTTTGTTAAAGACAAACAGACTAAGGACATGGATTACTGGAACCACGTCCTGTGGTCTGATGAGACCAAAATAAACTTACTTGGTTCAGATGGTGTCAAGCATGTGTGACAGCAACCAGGTAGGAGTAGAAAGACAAGTGTGTCTTGCCCACAGTCAAACATGGTGGTGGGGGGGGTCATGGTCTGGGGCTGGTAAGTGCTGCCGGCTCTGGGGAGCTACAGTTCACTGAGGGAACCATGAACGCCAACACGTACTGTGACAGACTGAAGCAGAGCATGAGCCCCTCCCTTCAGAAACTGGGCCACAGAGCAGTATTCCAACATGATACTGACCCCAAACACACCTCCAAGACCACCACTGCCCTGGTACAGAAGCTGAGGGTAAAGGTGATGGAGTGGCCAAGCATGTCTGCAGACCTAAACCCTACTGAGCATCTGTGGGGCCTCCTCAAACGGAAGGTGGAGGTGCACAAAGTCTCCAACATCCACCAGCTCCATGATGTGGTCATGGAGGAATGGAGGAGGATTCAGTGGAACCTGTGAAGCTCTGGTGAACTCCAGCACCAAGAGGGTTAAAGCAGTACTGGAAAATAATGGTGGCCAAGCAAAATAGTGACACTTTAGACCCAGTTTGGACATTTTCACTTAGGGGTGGACTCACTTTTGTTGCCAGTGGTTTAAACATTAATGTCTGTGTGTTCTTTTGAGGGGACAGTGAATTTACACTGTTATACAAGCTGTACACTGACTAGTGTACATTGGATCAAAGGGTCATTTCTTCAGTGTTGTCCCGTGAAAAAATATGATTAAGTATTTGCAGAAATGTTAGAGGTGTACTCACTTTTGTGAGATACTGTATCTATGTAAATTTACATCTCTCCACTTCCAGAAACCACGCTGAACATGTATCCAAACAAAATCAATTCAAACATTTTTTTTTTGTCTGTGTGGGGGGGGACTGCATCCAGGCTAGTAAAAATAATAATTTTTAAAAATGCAATGTTTTCGGAGGCAAAGAAAATAAGTTTAGATTAATTTTAAGGAAGTGTGCAAATATCAATATTTTGTGGAATAACCCTAATTTACAGTCTCAGCTCTCATGCACCTTATGCTCCCAACTTAGTCTTTTATATAACTTTTTGGTGTTTTATGTCCATCGTAGTGAAAATCAGTTTAGCCTTGTTTGATGCCTTGTGGTGCTATCTCCTCATCATATTCCATTATTTTTTAAATGGGGATCAAGTTAAAATATTTTATCACTTTTTTTCTTTTCTTTGTATATTTGACTTAATGACCGCTTGAAAGCTTCCAAAGTCTGTACTAACATGACAAATGCAAAGCAAATTTCGACCCACTGTGATTCTTTACTTTGGAATAAGACGATAAACGCTAAAAAAAAAAAAAAAAAAACAATAACAAAAAAAAACCTTCCTCGTTTCCTGCTCGGTGTACACTGTGTCATCGCGAGAGTTAGCGTGAAGTAGCGCTCAGCGGCGGTTGCGTGGTAGATGGCAGAGACTGCTTACTAAATAACATCTAACTTTGCCAACTTTAACGACGAATCTTCTCAATATTTTTCAACAGCGTTGATCGTATACAAGGAACGCCGTCACCATGAGTATACTCGCCAAAATAGCAGAGATTGAAAATGAGGTGAGTTAAAGTAGACAGCTGGCTAACCCAAGTGAATCAGTCACGTTTTAGCTAACCTCACCGCTAGCAAATATTAGCGTAGCTCCTATACCTGGGCCTAGTCTTACACTTTATGTAATCATTCTGCCACTTTCTGACAGTTACATCTGGATAGAGAATGTACCGAAAATATGTTCTCCTAATGCATGCCCATTCAGCTGTAAAATGCATTCTGGATCATAAGTGTAGGTTTTATGATGGTGGTATGTCCGGGTCTAGTATCTTACTAACGGTGTCGAATCCAGATTGAGTTGGACTGAATTCGCTTTGTATTAAACCACGAATAACAGTATGTTCTCGACAGCTAGGAAACGATTTAACCACTTCCTGACCCATTCTAAACAAGTAGAAGACGTAATAGGATACTTGCCTCAGAAAGTTAGATAGTTTATGCTTGCCTGATGATGCTGAGACTTGACTAAAATCTGGGAATAAAAGGAGTAGAATAAAATTAAACAAAAATGTTCATAGATGTGTATTTCAGATTATTTTTGTTTGAGGTATTCTAGTTTAAAGGTACGTTAACTCTGAATAAAACTGTTTAGCCGAGAAGAAATACACCAGAGCAATTGAAATAGAAATGATAGGCCTATATCTGGCTTGAGAAAGTGATCTATAGCACATTTCGAGAATAAAAAAAAAAAAAAAATACTAACAATTAAAAGAAGATGCTGTATTAATCAGTTATCCATTAGAGTTTTTAAAAAATCTTTTTCAATTATTGATGTTTTCATTTTCTGAGAAAATAATTGCTGGTTGTTTGATAGGAAAGTAGTTGCAACAATCTACAACACTCAAGCAGTGATAATTTATGGGATCTGAGCGCTTGAGTTGAGGCAGAGTTATGTTGTCATAATAAATGTCAAATAAGTATTTCTCTTAAATGCTGACTTGTGATTGTACGTAAAAGTTGAAGAAACAAGATGGGTAGGCCTATATGTGGTTCCAAACTATTCTTAATGGTCAGGACATGACAAGCCAAATAAAAGTGAATTAACAAATCTGTGAATAATCATCAAGGATTTTGCTGAAACTAATTAACCCTATAGCCAAAAGAAATATTTGTATAGCTATAATAATAATAATAATAATACTCATCATAGATCACATTTTAAAATTATCATTATCATTTTATCACTGAATCATACCAAGACGTATGTAGTTGTATTGTTGATCTTAGTAAATGCTAATGCAGAGAGAGCAGTGTACACCCGATTATATCAGTCAAGGAATTCGTTACCTTGCTAAGTTAATGACACATCAGTATCTGGCTTTATGATCTTTGTGCTAGTTCACATAGTTGAGAGAAGTACTTTCAGTTATATCATAATCTTGCCAAATGTAAATGTTATAGAATATCAGTAGAAGTACTTTTTAGTGTAGTTACACTCATCCTCAGTTTTGACAAAGGCCATAGAAAAAATATACTGCATACCTTCACTCTATATTCCTCCAAAGAACTTACTATGTATTGGACAAAATACTGTGAATAATCGCTAACTGTCATGCTGGTGTTATCAACATTGATTGTAGATGAACAGGACGCAAAAGAACAAGGCCACAGCACATCACTTGGGTCTACTCAAAGCACGTCTTGCCAAACTGAGGAGAGAGCTCATCACACCCAAAGGAGGCAGTGGCGGGGGAACAGGAGAGGGTAGGAATGTGTTTCATTACTGCACATTAAAGACCATTAACTTACTTATTCCCAGCCTCAACTGTCATTAAAAGCATTATACTGTTGAGGACGTGATGTGAAATGCTGATTTATATTCTCTATTATTTAGGTTTTGATGTGGCAAAAACTGGGGATGCACGTGTCGGGTTTGTTGGGTTTCCTTCAGTGGGAAAGTCTACACTGCTAAGTAACCTTGCTGGTGTGTACTCTGAGGTCGCGGCCTATGAGTTCACCACTCTGACAACAGTGCCTGGAGTCATTCGATATAAGGGTGCCAAAATTCAGGTAAAAGAATCTCTCAGTGGTTTATTATGTGTAATTGTAATCCAAGTTGATTATCTTTCAATTACTTATTTAACTTTTTGTTGGTGTTTTTTCCCTTATTAAGCTTCTGGATCTCCCAGGAATCATTGAAGGGGCCAAGGATGGTAAAGGCAGAGGCAGACAAGTCATTGCAGGTACAGTTGAAAAGTGATGATATATCAAATCTTTCAGGTCTTCCAGAAGCATTTTGCAAAATTTAGATCATACTTAAGATACATTTAGATCATCACTCAGAGAATGCAGATCAGGATCAGTACTCCACATTATTGAACCCCAAAGTATGTGTTTTCCCAATTTTTATGAAGCTGTGCCACTGGCTAGTTTATGTGTGTGTTTTTCATTGAATAGATTGTTGCTATTCTAAGCTCCAACTCTGTCAGGAGCATTACAATGTTAAAGAAAAATGGATAGAAAGATACATCTAGTCATCATGCCTTCACGAAGATCTGCTCTGATATTTTAAGGGGTTCGCCTTTGGCCTGTGTCCTACGCATCCACAAAATTTCATGAAAATGTTTGCAGGAGTTTGTTTAATCCTATTTTTACTTGTTACTGTAGATGTAAACCCTAGTCTTTTTTCACAGCACCTAAGCCAGATGAAATTATGCAGTCTGTCCTGTCCTGTGTGTCTGAACTATGCTTATCAAAATAAAGGTAGAAAAAAAGGATGTTTAAAAAATTATAATTGATTCTTTACATCTTTTGCTGCAATTTTTCATTGCACTGAATCGCAGTTCAGGTCTCTTTTTTTGTAAATAGTGTTATTTTGTGATTATTATTTTTCATGACAACACGATATGGTTTGGGATGACTCCAGGTCATCATCACCAATCTCTGACTTTTTTCTCGCTAATATTTTAGTTTAATGTGGAAATCTATAATCTGTTTTAATAGATACTGTTTTGGTAATCACCAGATATTACTTGAAAACACACAGTTTATAAGTCTGACCACGACATCCAAGCTACATTACAGCTTTTTCTAGTCATGCATTTTAGACTTTTCACTTTTGTCATTATTATACACTGGTAGATGCTTCTGATGGCAGTTAAAATGGAGCTTTAGACTGTTATTAGAGTAGAAGTTAATGGCATGAAAAGAAATGATTCCTTGAGTTCTACCCAGGGGTATTTGATATAACTGCTACATCCAGTGGAAATTCAGGAGTAGCAGCCCTTTCATATTTGTCATTTCATTGAGATTTCGTCTTTTCAAAGTGATCTCGCCCAGCAGTACAATCTGCAGTAAAACAAACAGTTAAAGCTTCAGACTGTAATACATAATATCTTGGGAAATCTATTGTCACAGATGTTATTAAAATTATGTTGGAGTAGTACATCACTGCAGAAGTTGTGTGCTTTTTCAGTCTCATACTCCACTTAATTCTTGCTTGTCTGTTTTAGTGGCTCGAACCTGCAATCTGATCCTGATCGTGCTTGATGTGTTGAAGCCTCTTGTTCATAAGAAGTTAATAGAACATGAGTTGGAGGGCTTTGGAATTCGACTTAACAAACAACCACCAAATATCGGCTTCAAGAAGAAGGACAAAGGAGGCATCAACTTCACAGCGACAGTACGTCTCACACAGCATGATACCATTATCACCATTTTCAGCCCTAAATTGATTTGAAAAAAAATATATATATATATAATGCTGAAACAGGTATTCAGTTGGTTTTAGTGAAAATGTCTTCATCCGTCTACTAATTCTTCTTTTCATATTCTTACTCTTTATGTACTTTATTTAATCATAAAGGAAATCATGTTAATACAATGAAATGATTACCTCACATGGTGTAAGTAAAATACAAGACAACTATATTGACTTGTAGGGCCAGTAGTGATGCCAGCTGTAGTTGAATGCACTGTATTTTGTTTATTTGCCATTGAAAACAAATGTGTCATTGATCACTAGCTCAAACTGCTGGTTGTAGTTAGTGAAAGTTATAACTACATTGAAAACATTTACACTAGACAAACTGTCCCATGATGTTCATCATGAATACTGAACCACTTAACATTGCTGCCCTCATGTGGACATGACTAATACTGCAGGATTCATACAAGGAGTGGACAGTGTGCTTCGAAATGAAATGAAAAGAATGTGTTGCAGTTACTAAAACATTTACTATTACAACTTATTATTATTATTATTATTATTATTAGTAGTAGTAGTAGTAGTAGTAGTAGCAGTAGGCTTGTGGCAAAAAAAATAGGTATTTATTGATTTTCCTCTAAAAACAATGAATTAATGGGTATTTCAGAATAATTTATGTGGGAATGTCAGTTAATATATGAATTCATTGATTATGGGATTACATTATTTTTATTATATGTTGTCAGTGTAAAAATATTCAGTGTGAAAATTATCCTTTGAAGGAACATGTGTATACTTTTGTTTTTAATTCTTTCATTTTCTGATGTTTATAAAAATGTGTCATTTCTGTCTTCTCTTTAGTGTGCACAAAGTGAGCTTGATGCTGAAACGGTAAAGACTATCCTGGCAGAATACAAGATCCACAATGCCGACATCACTCTGCGCAGTGACGCCACAGCTGATGACCTCATTGATGTGGTGGAGGGAAATCGGTAAGAACAACCACAGTGGGCCTGTCTTAGACACTGTCAGTGGGTGTGTCCTTGTGTTTCAATTTACTCTTCACTACTGCGGATAAATTTGCAAACACATCAAACAAGATTTCAAACCATCTTTTCCTCTTTTTTTAACAGCTATGTATGTAACATATTTCTTAAGTGTTAAAGCACTATTTTCTCTGACCTAATCTATCAAATCTTAGAAATGCTTTCTATTTGATGCAGGAGAATCTTGGATTACCTAGGATTTGTAAGAATATACAGTTGGATAGGATTAGAAATGACCTTATAATTAAATAGCTCCCTAAATCAATATTAGTCTGAACCCTGTTGTCTCTGTGCTTTAAAGAAAAAGCACATGTGTTGTATGTGAAAAGGGTGAGTCAGCTCATGTATTTGCAGACATGACACCCACCGTTCATGCCAGACTGAGATACAGTGATTAGTGTTGTAATACAAAGGGATTTGATGGATAGCACTCACTTAGTCTCTTGTCACAACAGGGTGTACATCCCATGCATTTATGTGCTGAACAAAATCGATCAGATCTCCATCGAGGAGCTTGACATCATCTACAAGGTGCCCCACTGTGTGCCGATCTCTGCTCACCACCGCTGGAACTTTGACGACCTGCTGGAGAAGATGTGGGACTACCTAAGGCTTGTGCGCATGTAAGACTCAGTTATACAGGAACCACACTGGTGCTGTGAACAGATGGTACAGATGGTTGAGGATGTAAATGCACCATAAAAACGGTCTGATTTAATTTTTGTTTGTTGACTTGGATTATGTGTCCATTTGCAGTTACACCAAACCCAAAGGCCAGCTACCTGACTACACGTCTCCTGTTGTGCTCCCTGATGGACGAACTGCAGTGGAAGATTTCTGCTTAAAAATTCACAAAAATCTCATCAAAGAATTCAAATAGTGAGTATAATAGAACTGCCTTTTAAAACACTGTTTTTAAATAGTTTTTTCTTACTAGGTAAAGACATTTATGTAGTGGATGTTATTTTAGTGTCATATATGACTACATGACAGCTGTACTTCATATGCACATAAGGCAAGACGTGATAAGACTTTTCCGTTCCCAGACAGGAATTTGGTTTGTCACAGTAGTTGATTAATACATAGGGTGGGATTGACAAGGGTTAAAAGAAAGGAAAGGACAAAACTAACAGGATAAAACTATATGCAGTGTTTATTTTTGGAAACAAACAAATGCTTATTATAGTGGTCAGAGTACTAATTCACATAAATAACAACAAACATTTATACCTCTTATAATATTTATACTATATAAATTTTGGATTCCATATGTGGCAGGGACATATATCACATTAAGTAGATTAATCCAATTTTTCTTTTATGAAAATAATGAAAAACTGCCTATTTGTAAACTCAAGTTAAGGCCTTCATCTGGAAACCAACAAAAATCAACAAAATTTCAAAATGCAGTCTCTTTGCTGTATAATTTTTATTATAAATATGTTTATCCAGTAATTGCCTACTCGCGGGGATTTTTTTTTTTTATTCATAATTTATAATTGTTTTTAAAATTATTTTATTGTAATAATGACCATTTAGACTCCTGCAAGTGTCACTTTTTTTTTTAATGTTTTTTGATATCACAGGTACATGGTATACAGTTTTAGTAAAGAAAACTAGTTTTGAAGAACATTTTGTCTTGAGTTCATTGAGACAGAAAAAATGTAAATCTGGATTCCCAATAGTACTGAAAGTTTTAATAAAATAGTTTGACCACATTTTTTTTCTACACTAATGGATATGGATAGTTAGTCTACACCAAATTGACAACTGGTAATCACTTGGTCTAAAATGACACAGTCCCTTTAATCACAGCTGTTGCCCTCTTTATAGGGAGGTTCACTGGATAATCATAATTCCTGAGTTTGGATCAGGATCTTTGGGGATGGGTTATACCATCATCTCTAAATAGGAGAACATCAGTCAATATGTTAGTGCTGCTGAGCATTACCTTCCCTCCAGGGAATGAAAAAAGCAACATTATGTCAAGAACAGAAACACATAGGCGACAGAGGCCGTTTAAAGTAAGTGGTATCATTATATTTTGCAAGATCAGAGGGAAAAATAGCTTCTGTGTAAATTATTTTTTGGGTGACTTTAAAGGTGGGGATTACTGCGATGGTATGCTCTATCATGTTTTTGATCTTGATCTAAGATGTTTGAGTTTTTCTGACTTAAAGAGATTATAAATGAACTAAGATCTAAAACTTCAATCTCTTTCCTTTTTTCAGTGCACTTGTTTGGGGCTCATCAGTTAAACATAACCCTCAAAAAGTGGGTAAGGACCACATCCTGGAGGATGAAGATGTTATTCAGCTGGTCAAAAAGTAAAAGGAGTCTTATTCTGCTGCATGGCCTGTAAATCAGTGTTCTGTACAGCTGCTCAGTAAAGCACCAACATATCCACAAGATCGTGTCATGTGACCCAGTTTTTGATTTAATTTAAAACAGAAAAATGACATGAATGTAAGTGTCATGTTGGAAATCCCCATAATACTTAAACACCATGAATAGTTCATATTGAATATTGGTTAAGCCTTGCTTTAAAATCTGTACAATAAAAACATGAGGAAATGAGCTGTTTCTTTTTTGTGAACTGTTTATTTAGCTTTTGTTATACATACCCAACCCTTAGACATGAAGGTTGGCTTGAAGTCTTCAGTTGTTGCCAGCACACGTTTCTTTTCCATAAATCAAGATGGTTTTAATGTGTTATATGGAGTGTGCCACTAAAGTGTCACAGAAATCTTAAATTCCATGCACCATCACGGTTACATGTTCTCCTGCAGAAACATACCGGCACTAAACATCAGTGATATCATGACCATTTCAGTCTGGCTCAGAGAGAGTCTCATTTGAAAGCCTTGTCCAGCTCTGAGATTTATGTGACATTGATGATGAAGGCAGTTATTCAGGCTGGTTGCCCACCCCCTCTCTCTGGTAGGAACGGCCACTCAGGTTAATCAGTTCATTCACTCAGATGCAGTCTGGGGACAACATGCGCCAGCTGTTCACAACTAACAAGACTCCACAGAGTAAAATAAAGAGCATTTCATCAGAGCCACTGCTGGAGGACTGCATTGTCTAACGTATATATGTTGCAACCTGCGTGAAGTGCAGTGGCCATTTTGTGTCTGAACACTTGGTTGCAGGGGATGGCGCCACCGTCTACATGAATAAAAAGACTGAAATGTAAAGATTTCCACATTTATTTGACATGCAGGCAAAAAAGATGCTGTGCAATAAGGTGACATAAGCTTTAGTGGAGATTTTTCAAAGGCAGAATATTTAATACTCTGCTAAATTACAGATTTTTATAGTTTGTTTTTAGGTCAAACTCATAGTTGCATAAATCAAATGTGATCAGTATCAAAGAAGAAGAGAAACGGATTCAAATAGCATTAGTACAATTCAAAACGGACACCTTATGAAGCTAAAAAAAAAAAAATCCTAATAATTTACCAACATTTTCTTGTACAATGTTAAATATAGAAAAGCAAAAAGGCAAAAAGTAGAGTCAGTACTTGCCTGGATTGAAATAATGTTTGTGGAGCAAAATGGTTTTGCACAAAATCTATTTATTGTGGTTATATAAAAGGACATTTACATGTACTGCAATGTCAGACATTAAATATTGCACCATTTCTGAGTCGGAATATTGTTGAGTATTGCTTGCTGTCTTGCATCATGGCCATTTAACAAGAATTAGGTTTGCAGCAAGATTCCGTTTTAAGGAGCAGATAAGGAAGAAAGACAAAAGTCTCACAGCACCTGCTGTGCAGCAACATTATAATGGTCATTGAGAAAGCTATCAACAGTGTGTTTGATGGTATAGAGTATGGTTTGTAAAAGGAAAAGACACTTTTTTTTTTTTAGGAAAATCTGCAGTGGTTGGGGGTATTGCCTGGCTGTCCGGCAGCAGCAGGATCAACCCTCATCAGACACTGCCTGTTCCCCACCCCCTTTTCTCCCTGTAAATTATAGCAGCACTTTAGCTAATGAAAGAGTTGAAGACCGGGCACTAATAAAAGCCATTAAGTGAATAAAGCACTTCCCCCTCTAACAAAATTAAAGAATCTACCCATTTGGAGAGGGAGGACTCTGTATTAATATTTATGAAATGCGGAACCAGGCCCCCCCAAACTCCCCTACCCATGTCCAATCCCAGCCTGACCAAGTCCTCCTTGCCAGTGCACCTATCCCAAGAGAACATCACCAACCCCTCCTAGCTTGAAGGAGGGGCAGGAGATGGGGACTTGAAGGGTGCTGAGGACGCAGTCAGGACAGTCTGTCTCCAGTAGAGCAAGCTGGAAGACCCCAAGACGCAGCTCAGAGCCACCAGCCGCCTTCATCACCCATCAGCCCGCTGCACTAAGCTGGGCGCCTTACATCCACTTTGGGTCCAGCGAATGGAAAGGTGGGTTTCCTGGAAAGATCAGATATGTAGAAGTGACTTCTAACAGAAAGTAGCACGTAAGTATTAATTTATATTTAGTAGGATATTTTCTGTGACCTTTGCCATTTTTTTAATGTGACTTTGCTCACTTTAAATCAGGGACCTTCTTTGATAAACTACAAATAACTTTTTTAAATATTTAGCTTTTATTCTAAAATTCATGACAAGCTTTAAGTACTGCTGGAAGATCATGACTGTAAAGTAAACTGTGACCTTTGAAGAAAAAAAACTACACAATAAAAGGTAAGAAAACATACTTTTGTATCAAAACCATCTTGTATAAAAACCATCACACCAACCCATCAGCCACATCCCTGCATCCCTTTGAAACATCCTCATTGTTCTGAAAAACAGAAGTCCGTTTCACCGCCACCACCCACCATTTTCACCCAAAGTACTCCCATTTTCATGCCATTTGGTCACTAGAAAGGCAGGGTTTCTCCATAACACATAAATATGCATTGTAATGTAATTTCATTGCACAAAGTGGTTCAGTTGCCACAGATCTAAGTTGATTATCCCACCATGTTTTCTCATTTTAGTAAGATGTCCCTGGGGAGCTGAAAGAGACACTGGAGTAGGTAACAAGATTGTCAATTCTTTGGGGAGAAGCAGCTCTCTTAGCTTGATGGTATCATGACTCTTGACATTGCTCTCAGTGACCGTTAAAGCATTTAGCTCTAAAATGTCAAGACTGGTTGAGTCTTTACTTTGAGGAGATGTCCTCAGATGGACAGAAATGGCTAAAAGTAAGTATCATTTGTAAGTGTATTGTATCTCAGGTTTACAGACTGTGTTTGCTCAGTTAGCTCAAATTACAGAGACTGTACTCTATGCAATACAGAGATTGTTAATATCGCACTGTCGCATTATCCAAACTCTGTTTCCATTGATCAGTTGAAGACCCAATAGAGTGAGGAACAAGGTATTTAATCAAGTCAACATTCTTCAGTTTAGTATTTACTTGAAATGGTATCTGTTCCAAGTTTATGAAGAAAATTGGTAAAATCTTTGGAACCTGGTCTTTTAAAATTTTAGTCGGGTCTGGTTGAGAAGGGCGCGAATGATGGGAGGGTGGGGTTTGACGCAGTTTGTGCGCAGGAAGGGTGTAGCCGTTTTTTCCGCAGTGACCTATGAGTAATCTTTTTTTTTTTTAAATTCTGCAGATATTTAGCTACAGCTGTATTGCATTTGTTTTATAAACATATTGTGATCTAAGGATGCCATTAAAAAAACAAAAATCAGTGCAAAGTTTCTCCCATACACCTCTGGACTTCTTCGTTTCTTGGACTGTCCTTCAACTGCAAAGAAGCAGAAAAGGAACTTTGTGCTTTATTTTTTATGCATTAACATCATCTACAAGCAAGGTGGACACGTTTGATGACAGCCTAACAAAATATTTTCTGTTTCATTGTTAATTTTGCTAGTAAACGTCAGCGAAACTAATTCTACGTTGCCTGATACTGAGCTGGAGCCCCCGCATTGATCAGTGTTTTTCGTCCTTGCCCAGGACCCCATTGTGCTTGATCTAACCATGCAGTGTGTCTTCTGTCCATGGTTGTGCCAAGCACCTTGGAGTTTTGCGAGCACTGTCAGCCTCCTGTAATCGTTCCACTGCGGTGATTAAGAATGCTCTGATTCTTCTCATGTAAATGTGTACATTTTGCAAAATCAAAATTCACAAATACAAAAGGGAAATAAAGCCAAAATGTTTCGAATATGGAAGGATGGATGGTTTTGTGTTAAAGGCAGCATCTGTGGAGCTGAAGAAACTGGTAATGGCAAGGTCCTTATCATTAAATAAACTGTTTTGCCAGTTTAGGCTCTGATTTTATTGACATTCACTTCATTATCTGAGATTTAGGACTGTCAGTGATTGTGGCTTATAATAAATATTATCTAAACAATCCTGTGTGTTACAAGTGCCTCTTATTTTTCATGACAAAAAACAGAAATTGATTAAAAAAGAATGAGAGTGAGTGTTTTCCAGGCACATACTGGATAAAGTGTTTTGTCATCTTCCACAAGCTGGTTGGTTCAAATGACAGATTTGTACAAACGATCAATTACAGTAAGTGCTCAGTGGCTTTTAACTATGGCTAATAATTTCTGTCTGTAGAGGTCATATTTTAAAACAATGTGCACCATGTTAAGACTGCGGATACATCACAGATCAATAAATCAAACCGCAAGACATTGCGCAATGCCTCAGACACATAAGCCAGTGTGTTTTAGAGAGTGGGTTTATGCTCTTGAAATGATGATAAAATTATATCGCTCTTGTTTCCATACAGAAGATGAGTATGTGTTGTGTCATAATTCAGATCACCCCTGCTGCACTTAACCAATAAATATTAAATGTATGAACCAGACGCCTCCTTTCTTTGAGACTCTTATTTTAATTGATTCAGTCTTTAGTGACACTCCCATGAGCTGTAGGCTCTAAATGATAATGTCCACTATGATATAAAGCTGCAAGACATTCAGGATTCAGTCACTGTCAATGTGACCATTATAGCAGCCAAGTACATTAAGAGCAAGGCCTTATTATGGTCCCTCTAATTACTTGTCATATCCCATATTTTCAGAATAATAAACCATGCTTTGACTGGAAAACTGACTGTTGCTTGCAGTATTTGTCCGAGTTAAAAGAAGAGATCACCTACCCTAGCTTTATTTTATTCGACTTCACTTTAGTAAAGAAAAATGGCTGATTCTGGAGTAATTTGATGGCTGTTATTTGAGTCCTGAATGCAACTTTTGTCTTAAAATATAGTTGATGTTATCAGAAAATACTTAATACTTACTAATTCGTTTGAGACATCGTACTGAAAATCAAATACCTGATGATGTTTGAGGTGTACAGCCAACTGATCTTACATTGCGAGAGTTATAAAATAATTTTTTAAAATCATACGACTTTTCTGGCAATGCAAAACCAGTTAAAACATAACAATAAAATCTAACCACCATTTAGCTAAGAGCATAGACTTTCATCAGTGGAGCTGTTCTTGTTTGAAGCTGACTTGATGAGCAGACGGTGCTTTGGGTTAATTGTGGAGACTGTCTGTGCAGCCAGTGACCTTACACCCAGACAGGGAATACAGGGTTTACAGCTTATCCCATTACAGCAGACTACTGGTAAATGCGCTACACAAACACCCTAATCACCCTTTTCTCTACAAAGACCGTGAACATCAAAATGATTCTGCAAAAATCGCAGCAGGATTCACATGAAGATCAGTTTATTTGATTGAATTAGTTTCAAACCATTCCATTTATTTCGTAACAATTACACCAATTCTGGATTATTCACACAGAAATTATTGATTCTAAAGTAAAACCAGGTGATACCTAATAACAAATGTTAACCTGCCTGCAGAAAGACAAAGAAGAACCAGTATTTGACAGTTGACTTGTGGACTAATGCAGGTGGCACACAGGTGTCTACAAGTTACAGAGCATAAAAATACATTCGCAAAGCATTGCATATTGTTTAAAAAGGTTGTGTTGATCTCCAAGTTGTTTCACCAGACAAGAAGTAAATGTCAAAACACACATTTCTATTCCTCATTCTTTCAATCTGCCAGACATATTTCACTGTTTGCAATACCTTAGACTGCCATTACTTCAATAGCACTAAGTAGTTGTTTCAGTGCAGCAGATATTCTAGTTTTGACACACTAGGGAAAACAAATTAATACTTGATGCACATACATACATGCATGAAGGATTCCTTCACAACAATGAAACCCACTCCAGTAGTTAATGGTAAATTATAGCTGGTTATGTTTTATGTACCTTCTAATACAAATGTGACATTGCATTTTAGTACGAGGTGTTACAGGTGTAAAACAAATGAGTTTCAACATTTTGGTGCCAGATTGTCAGGCTGTAAACAGTGTACTTTATTAGGCAATGCTTAATTTCACAGCATGTGGTGCTCTTTGTACATTCATAACACCCCCTGCCAATAAATTATAACAAACGTATGACGATTTGGACATCTATAGTTTCAGAGGGAAACTACATTTACAACCAAAGCTGCAGACTTAAGGGTTCAGAAACTTCCAGTAAACAGGGTATGGTTTTATGAATGTACACAATCTACAGTAACACAGAATATGATAAACAGCCATGAGTCAAATAGTGCAAAGTATGATGAAGTTAACACTCGAGTAACAAAAAGGTTTAGAGCTGAAATAGGACAACAAACTTTTTTTTTTTTTATTTAATGAAATGCAGATGGATCACGAGGTGGTACAGATGCTGTTTTCTGTGTGGGGTTTCCATAACAGTAAGAAGTGAGGAACTTGGGTACCATTTCATCTGAGGATTTATGTGGTTTTTATAAGACACTACGGCCGTGATGCTGAGAGGCCCGATATCTTCAAAAGGCTGCTTTGTCAATGCTGGCAGTTTTGAACAGAAATGCCAGAACAAACTGTGTGAAACCAAATTGTGCCGACAACTAAATGCTGCTCACCCCCCCAAAACAAAACAAAACAAAAAATCTCAGGTATCCTTTATAAGCACCTTTTTGAGAAATTCCACTACATTTTTAAAGATTTCTAATCCTTTCTTGTCCCTTCATGAGATCATTCATGCTGCAAGCAGAGGAAACTAGTTGCTTTAAATCATGTTAGTCTTCCATTAGAGAACTCAGCTCATCTGTTACAGAAATCTTGACCGAAGCCTTACAGTGATGATGTCCAGAGGTCAGCAATTGTTACTACTTATTTCTCTCCCAAAAGAGCACAAACATTGCCATGACTGAAGTCACATCACAGACACAATTACAGTGCCGTGGCTGTTCACTTTAAAGTCAAACACTGTTCAACAATTATGGACAAGACAGTAACGTTAAAACAGCGATCAGTGCTTTGGCAATAGCATCTCCACAATTAGGAATTTTGGCTCAATCTTACCAAAGGCTGCGGCACAGATGTCATTACCCACACCAGAAAAAAAACAAAAACACAAACTCCTTCCAACTCTTGGCATTAAGTGGCTGAGCAGAGATAGTGCCAAAGCCAGCAGTCTTAATGAGAATTTCCATGGCAACATTTTCTCAAAAGGACAGAGCGGTCATCAAACATGGTCCATTGTTCTTGTACAACCAATAACAACATGTCTATGTATGGACATACTTTCTCTTTTCAAAGTAGATTGCAACTCCAGTTTGCAGTTCACAAAAAGCCCCCTTATAATGCTGGCTTTCAAGGTTTTTAGTCAGGTTCAAGACAAACATAGCCCCCTGGCCTACAATGATCCATCTCAGGCGTAGATCTGCCCAGAACTGCCTGTGTGGGGGTTGTCTCCAGTGAGGCGTTCCTGGGATGGCTGGCGGTTTGTGTCGCTGGATTTAATAACACCTGCATAGTCATAGATTCCCACCTCCAAGTTCTTAGCTCTCAAGGCAGCAGTATGCAGCTTCTCTAGGAAATCAGGCATACCTACCAGGAAAAGGAGATTATCATCACATCATTTGCATGGAAAATATTTCGTGATAGCCCAGTACATGATTAACCAAAAACAAACATATAAACATATTTACAAAGTTCAAGTCTTTCTGGCAATAATGCTTCAGGATTTTACTTTAATTACCATCTACGACTAGTATTTATATAGATAACTAAAACTAAACTGTTACAAAAAATAATGATACACTTATGACAAAAAATCATAATCGTGACAAATAAAGAAGCTCACCACTTGACACCATCCAGCTCACACAATAACGTGGAAAGACTGTCTGTGGGTCATCACTGTAGGTCAGTAGGTAATCAAATCCATTCTGTAAAGACAAATTAACATGTCACAAAGCACTGGACCCAGGACACAATATAGCATTATTAGTGCAATAAAATATTCTCCACATACCTCATCAAATGACTTGTGTGGACGAATGACCATCTTTGACTGGTATGAATGAACTCTGACAAATTCTTGAGTTTCTGGGACACGAGGATGTTGAACAGCCCTACAACAGAAGATTGCAAGATACATTAACAGATAATATTAAAGTTATACACATAGAATGAAATATAACTTTCTGGAAAAAAAAAACCTCAACCAGAAAATGGTTATTTCAGAGGTCGCACCTGGATACCAGGATCATCAGGTTATTCTCTACATCAACATCATAGCGACGCACATACACGTAGTCCCTTGAGTACATGGGATACTGTAAAAGTAGATTAAACAAGATTATTGAACAGCTGAGGAAATACAAACTGATGATTAAAACCTGCCAAGTAGATGTTCTTGGTGAAATGGTTGTCCAAGGTCATTCATACTTGGTTTATGTAACAGTAGGCAGAAGGTGAAAGTTGCCCAGTGAACATAACCCTAAATATCATAAGCGCTGCCTCCCTTTTGGCATGACATCAAACACAAACTCACAGGAAAGTGTGTTGCCCAGTGCACAATTTCAGAGCCTGTGCTGACATCACGGTCCACCACTTCAAGTTTGATAACCAGAGAATCCCACTTCTTCCTGTACTCTGTATCCAACTGGGGGAAAGGGGAAAGTAAAAGTCAAGGACAGGGTGCTTAATTTAGTACAGAAGACTGTCACTGTTGCTTTTATGTGATGCATACATGTTGGTTGTGCAACAGCAGTTGGCTTGTGTAAATAGTCAAAAGCTGCCGTAGTACACCAATCTATTAGTGAATAATATCTTTCACGGTTCTGCCTAAATCTATACCTTAAATATGTTTAATGTGTGGCATGTGTCTACTACTAGGAAAATCTACAGAAATTATGATAATTTAATTTTACTTCAAGTGACAGTCTCCACTATTTTTCAGTTTAGACTTTAGGGAGAAGGAGAGTTCTAGAGTATGGCTCTCTTCTCCCTCAGGATATCTGTCTACTATGAATCAACATCTTACTGCAAATACTTATTTATTCAACTCTTTAATATTCCTACAGATATATTCCAAGTATTCATTAAATACAGTTGGTAACTTACCTGAACATTGAAGAACTGTCTTGGGGTGACATCATTATAGGATCCCAACACTACAAGTATAGCAAACAAGAAAAGATACTGATTCCTCTAATAAACTTACCAACTAGTCATTCCAACCAGTGCAGAAAGCAAAAGCACACAACAACCTCAGAGAAAGCTGTACATGTGCTTTACACACAATAAAATTACACTTGTGAAATTATGAGTGAGCTGACCTCTGTATTCATAGAGGTGACTATTGGGAATTGGACGCTTCCACACTTTGAAGTCCTTCTTTTCCATCACAGCTTCCCAGCCAGGCTCGACCTGCCCGGCCAGAGTCCCAGATGATGTGTTTATGCGTTTTACAGCCTCTAGTGCCTCTAGCTCCAGTCCACACCTTCATATGGAGATAAATATCAGAATAGGTCATTGAGTACACAGTTGACATTGCAAATTATAGTCAAATCATTACAAAATACTGTACTGGACATGCAGAGGATGCATATTTAAAGGTCTGGAGGAAAACATAAACCATAGTTCTTCTGAACTTCACTCCATCAGGTGGTGTTTTAACAATGACAGAAAGACCTAGCCGACATGAGTCTTTCATATTGGTTCAGATGGGTTGAGCTCTAGAGCTATGACTCAAACAATATAACACAAACATTTGCATTTCTATTGATTAGGCTATTCCTCTAACTTGCCACTTGTCTGTATGTGTGCATCCCTCTTTACATTAAAAGATAGATGTTCAAACCTGCGAATTTCCTCATCTTGAATCTTCTCATTATCCCACATGAAGACACCAGCCAGAGCAGCGATAAGTTTTCCAGTAGGAGCGTGCTTGCTCTGAAATCTGCGCCATATGTTTCCAACCAGGGTCCACCTGGTCCGCTCCGAGTACAGGTTGGAGTACAGCTCGGCGATTTGACAAGCACGTCGAAGCCTCTGGCCAGTTACAAAGCCACAATGGTCCGCAAATATGGAGAGCAAGTTTTTCCTCATTTGGCTGGGTCCTGCGGCCTCAGTGGCACCCACACCTGCCCTCTGGATCCAGGACAGCAGCAGGCCCAGGCTCCGATCAAGCCATGGCACCTTGTCGAGCTTTGTTCTGCTGGCTTCGACGCATCTTCTGAATGACCTGCCACTCTGTATCCTAACTGTGTTTACTCCGATCTCGCAAATCGGACGACGGGGAACAGATTGAAACATGACGACCGTGACACAAGTTACCAAAGACAAAATAGATGTCAATGGCAGCTAACAGCAGCAGCTAGCTTGCGAGATATATCGCAAAAGTCAATGCTCTACGGAGATGCACCACACTGCAGGGTAGGAATACATCATACTTTACAACTAAATAAGTTCGTATGACTTTGTTTACCTGGCAAAAACGTACTTTAACTGCAATAACACTTAACGGGGTGTCTGTGAACACGCGACATATGAAGTTAGCATTAGCTCGTGTCTCATAACTATTCACAAGTGCGACGCGAACACACCACGATCGAACACTTACTTCTCTGTTGATTCATAAGTCTAATAACAGCAACTTTAATTCTTCATCTAACATTATTGGCACGGTAGTCTACCTGTGTATCTTAAGAAGAGGTTGTCTCACGTTTTTCAAACTCTTGCAGCTCATTTGACCTCCTACTACCACTGACGAACACACGCCCACTTGATGAACCCGCCTTACAAATCACAACTCGAACGTTCATTGGACGATAGTTGTTCAACCGCAAATATGACTGGTTAAAATTGGTGTCTGTCTTAAATGTAGCTGCACGGGAACCAGCATGTGTGCCTGCTCTGCTTTGCGGCGCTGCGTAAGCTCCCCTTCCAGTTTCTTCCATGAACTGGAATCAGTTTTAAGCCCCCCAAGTGCTACGTGTTTACTGGAGGATAGAAATTTGAGATCTGAACGAGAATCAGTGTATATCCAAAGGTAAACCCATACTGAAAAGGGGAAGTCAGGTCCCTCTAGCGGTGCAGAAGAAGTATTCAAAGTCAGTCGGTATTAAGCAATGATCATGAGGTCTGCACGTTAGTAAAAATCCAAGAGCTTAGAATGTACAATGCCAGTAATAGGATACTTATGTGGAAATCACTTTTGTTACTTTGCTTTATGTGCTACTAACTAAAACCAGAACATCAATAGTAATAAATAACAACTTTTAAGATATTATGCAATGACCTTGTCCAGAAGAGTTTTCAGTGTTTGGGTTGTCACCTCAAAACCATAGTGTAAAACTCCACTTTTAAATTATTTATTTTATAGCGACAAGGATGTCAATCGAAACGGAGTCAGATACTTAAAGAAGTTAATTCTTAAAATGGTCAAATGATAGCCATTCTTCTTCCGTTTTTTAAATTTAGTTAATTGTTTGCTTACTTAATTACTCATTGTCTAAATCAAATTAAGCATGGATATCATCCAAGTATGCACTTCCTTCCTGTCTTTTCTCTTTACAGGACAAAATACATATACATATCTGATCTTTGCATCTTTCACCATAAAGAAAAAACATACCATGAAAAATATAGATTACTTATAACAAACGCAAATAAATTTTGAGCTGTATCATAAAACTAAATTTTTACTTTGGGCTAGATCCATTATACGCATAAAAAAACCTAAAGATTATTATGTTATTTAAATCAGAACCACTAGGTGGCACTGATTCATTGTGCAGGAAAGTCTAGAGGGCGGTTTACATGCTTCACAGCCAATAGGTTGAAAACGGATCCTTTTTTTCCTCCTTAAAGCCTTGGAGTTACCTAAATGAAACTTCCTTAAACAGCCACTGGACTCCTAAATGTGCTGATTCTACGTGAATACTGAACGTATACAAAAAAAAAAAAAAAAAAAAAAGAAGGAAAAGTTTAGCTTAACTAAATTGTCATCTGGCACTGAAATTATAGTCCTGTCACTCAAATCACCAAAGTCTCTTGGCAGAGGTATAACATACTGGGGGTGATAAATAGAGGCATAGATCATCATTCAGGTACCAAAAAGACAAACAATAATTTGTATTTAAGAAAAAAAAAACAAACTGTATATTGAACAAGCAGTGTCTGACTAAATTAACAATCAATCTTTAAAATGTAAATGGGAAAACTCCTTGGACCAGCATATTTGTAGTACTCACACATTTCCACATTCACTCATATATGTGTGACTGTACATCTACACATACATGATAATGTTACTTTCTATTAGATCATGTTTTGTGTGTGGTATTCGAATGGACTGCAATGTTTGATGTATATGTATTATGTTTTAAAATATGCTTTATATTCATGTATTTATTTTGATGTGAACCCCACAAAGATTAGCTGTGATTGAAGGTACAGCTCCTGTGAACCCTAACAAATCAACAAACAAATGAATAACATTCCAGTTCTCCTATTATATCAATAAATATGAATAAGAAGTGAGGACATGCCTTCATTTCATTCACCAGGCTCTGTGTCAGCATCACTCATTAAACACTGTTTACTGTCGTGTGTGTTCTTCATAAAAGCTGTGAAGTGTTTCAGTGTCATGAGACTATGAGTCAAGATGTTCCAGAACCTCGTGCAAATGTAGTGTGTACTGCTATCTCAGTATTTATAAGGCAAACAACTCCAAACACCTGACTGGTTCTTGACTGCTCCAGGGAGCTGTAGTTAGAACAATGTGCTTTCATTAAATGTGAGCGATGAAACAGTTTTACCGTAAGGTTGAGAGATACTCTCAGGTTATATTCTATTACAATCCTGTTGAAGTGGGGGCTAAGGGCTCTAACAGTTTATATTATTTCTGAGTATTTTTGACATTGACAGTCACTAATGAACTATTTGGTTGTTAGTATATAATTTTCTTTTATAACTGGAGTTTGGTGACTAAACAGGGAGCTGTTATAAAGTATGTAAGTACTATGTCTGGCCGTGGTGGGATGAACTTATAATCAGATAATATATCATGAAGATATGAAAGACATTTTGGATAATGCTAGAGTTAAAAAAAAAAAAAAGCCACTGCGAGCCACTCCCTCCTTTGCGAAATTCTACCTTCGGGTGTTAAGAGTCGTATTTACTAGTGATAATAGCCTATAGACTATTTTGCCCAGTCAGACTGAGGACTGAAAAAATTCCTCTATTCTCAGGAAACGTTACGTCAACGACAAAAACAAAGAACGCAGTGAGGTCATAATGTAACAATAGTCTGTTTAATACAATGTTCTCTGTGTGATCGTTGTCAGTCACATGACTGTACATAAACATTGCTTGTATATTTTATGTTATTTTATCTTTATTGAAGAGAACAAAAGCAATTTAACCTGTTGTCAGAGTATACATGGTGTGTTTTTTACGGGCGGAATCATCTGAATGAATGTCACTTGTTTGCAATTTTCAGCGACTCTTCTTAGTCTGGAAAGAGTTTAAGCCAACTATGCACAAAATAAGACACGAAAAGACAACAAGACAATAAATCCACTCGAAGTGTTTTGTGTTATTTTTGTGGATACATATAACCCGCCAGTCTAAGTTCATTTTATGTAACGTTTGTGCCCTTCGGTAAGAGAACATAAAGTAACGCGGCCAGGGACTTTTTTTTTTTTTTTTTTTTTTTTTAATAAAAAGGGGGTGCATGTGATGACAGCTGGGCGGAGGCGGAGCCGCTCCAGGCCTGATCCAATAAAAAAGAAGATGACTGCTCTCTCCGCCAGCCACGAGCACGAGCAAACGCCACTCTCACATGCAGCAGTGAGTCTCATTCAAACGGAGACTGTCCCACATCTCAACGGACGGATTTATATCACTTAGAATTAAATATCTGATTATATATTTTCAGCACATCCACTTTTTCCTCAACCTGTGGCAGCTTTTTGGACGCCATATTTCATAATCGGCTAAATTTTTTTTATTATCCCGCGCGCGCTATCTTGCGATACGTTTGTGCGCGCGCTAATTAGCTTAGAGGTTAGCCATCTCTATTCTTCACAAGACCAACAGTTGCAACGTGTGGTGAGTAAAATAATTCTTCTTCACTAATATTACGATGGCTGGTTTGTTTATTCATTCAAGACAAAAACCTAAGAGAACATTGCCGGTGGTTGGAGCTACTGCTAAAGTTGGCCCGCTGACATAAACCGTTAATACTACGTAACGACAATCATCACAAATGACCGGGGAGCTGTTCGCTTGTTCCTGTTAAATTAAATGGAGACAGAGACCATGTATTAGAACTACGGTTGACCTGATTACTATTTACTCACGGCCCTACGTCGTGGATTTGTGTAATGTTTGTGTTGAAGAAGGACAAACGGACAAATTAAACTGCCCATTACGATAAGCTAGCGTTAGCATTATTGGCCATCTGTCCCGGTCGCCACACTTGGCAGGTCATTAAATTTGGCTCGACATGCTAAAAGGTGACTGCCCGCCCGGTCACTCAATACCGCATCTTTACAACCTTCTGTTCCCCTAAATTGAGTCACATCCGGTTGCGTTCTGTTCTCAGAAAAGAAAAAAAAAAACTACGTCAACTCGATTAAACCTTTGGTAAGTAACCGTTCAATCTGCCATAGCTACAAATTAAAGACTTATCGTTAAGTCTAGACCGGCCGACCCATTTGTTTGTGCCGCATGTGAGGAGACGGATCGAGTTCAAGCCGGTTTGTGTGCTATGAATGAATCCCACACGTGCACACGCTGAAGAAATTCTATTGCTTCCTGAAGATAAGACACACCTTATCTTGTAACGACCTTTACGGACGTACCCGCTCCGTACACACAACCAACAACAAAATAACCTAAGTGTTTATGTATAACCGGTGAGCGTTAATTTTATACATGTGCCGGCTTCTTCATGCGACATTCGCCAAAAATGGCTTCTCCGTAAGGGCTGGTAGCAGAGGTCTGTCTTCCGGTCCAAGCGCTGACTTGCGGTTGTTACGTAGGCCCTACCTTTTTTCTTAGGAAAGCTTATTCACTCGATTTCGGTCCCCTGTGTTATCAATGTAGTATTTGTATAATGGGATTCTAGGAAAGGATGCTTTTTTAAAGGCATGCATTTTCTGTCTTTTTGTATTTTCAGGATGTACTCCTGCTCATCTGCAGTTACAGTTGCACAATGGCTGTCTGTTCACTCTGTTTGATTGCTCAGCACCAAAGGAATAGCAACAGATCCAGTATAATTACAGGATAGCAATACGCCTACACTATACCTCTCTATACTTTAAACATTTCTGGTTAGCGCCAGATAGTTATCACAAGTTTGCACTGTTAGATATCAGAATCCTGTTAGACAGGTGATCATAAACTATTTATATTTTACTTTTTACCTCCTAATTTTACTAGCTGCTGTATTTGAAATAGTTTATAGCTTTTTGACAAGCATTTATTCCCTAGTAAGATTGTGAAATTACTTTCTGTACTCTGTAATCATGGTTTCAACAACTGCAACTGCAATAATGCTGACAACCACAGTAGCATATGCGATGGAGACCCCACTCACAGAGTACATGTGGCTGCTGATTGTTGGCTTCATCATTGCCTTCATCTTAGCATTTTCTGTGGGTGCCAATGATGTTGCTAACTCATTTGGAACGGCTGTTGGCTCTGGGGTGGTTACCTTGCGACAGGCATGTATTCTGGCCACAGTGTTTGAAACTCTGGGATCTGTACTCCTTGGGGCCAAAGTGAGCGAAACTATCCGAAAAGGTATTATCGACGTGGGCATGTACAATGGCTCTGAGCATGTGTTGATGGCTGGATCCGTCAGTGCCATGGTTGGTAAGTATCTGAAGTTTATGTTGTGTGTAATTAAACCTGTGGTCACTGAACAAAGCTTTGGAACAAGTAGAGCAAGACACTAATTAGTTTTTGTTTGAACACTTAAAGATTGAACAGGTGAAATGAACTTTAACCAGTAAAACATTTTTAGCTTTTATAATTTTCCACTGCTGAGCATTAAGTGTAATGTGATTAATTTTATTTGTTCTCATCAGGTTCTGCTGTGTGGCAGCTGGCCGCCTCCTTCCTTAAGCTCCCAATCTCTGGCACACACTGCATTGTTGGTGCTACTATTGGGTACTCACTGGTTGCCAGAGGCCAGCAGGGTGTCAAGTGGTTTGAACTCCTACGTATCGGTAAGTCAGTCACATGAGAACCTACAAAAGGATCAAGTGTTTTGTTGTGTTGCATTGCAGATGATTATTAATGGCACAGTTTGATGTCACCAGATTTTATATATATATATATATATGTGTGTGTGTATATTTATTTATATTTATTAAATAGCCAGTGTTGAAATCCAGAGGTTGAAATTTATGCATGACCATTGTCAGGTGAAATGGTTAAAAAAAAAAAAAAAAACTTAAATACATATTAACAGTCTTTTTTATTACCATTTAAAATACTGATTCCATTGACTGTTTTTAAGCAACTGGACAGGGCATGTTCTGGGCTGTTAGAAGAAGCTGTACAAGAAAATTGTACTCTCATTACAAGAATGTGCAGATCATTTCACAAATTCTGAGTTCCTTTAGAGTAATCAGATCAGACTTTTTGCCTCTGTTGGAGAAAGGGAAGTCTTAAACAGCTTCTAGTCATGCGTTGATATAAAAATTGGAGCTTTTAAACCTGTAAAGACTACTTGTGTATGTCTGTTAAGGTAGCTATATACCAAATTAAGCTTAGTTAATTTGGTATATAGCTACCAAATGAAGCAAAATAATTACACATTAGATTAAAACCCAAGACAGCACTCTGAATAGGAGTTTCTTGTCAAGATTTGTCATGTTCACCTGACAGAAAAATGTACAACACAGCAACTGTCAAATGGAATGAACCTATGAGGAGCTCCTTGAAGAAAATTGTCACTGAAAAGAATTTTTTTATATTAGAAAATTGCCTCGTACAGATTAAATTTGACTAATATTCCACCCTTATTCTTAAATTTTCAGTTGCTTCTTGGTTCCTGAGTCCCCTTCTTTCTGGTATAATGTCGGGCATTGTTTTCTACTTTGTGCGCATGTTCATCTTGCAAAAGGTAAGCTGGCTGTTTCATCAAATTACAAGTGGTTTTGTATGTGACACAACATGCCTATAGATTGATAGGGAAGTTAAGTGCAAAGTTTCACACACACTAAAATTTAGGAAATGGTTGTTGCATGATAAAGGCTACTGTGCTCTAAACTAGTTCCTGGTTCCCTTTTACACACTGATTTTCAGATCACCCCTGTCATTGTCTTGCTGGTAGCTGTATTTCTGACTTTGTGTATTATCCCTGTAGAAAGACCCTGTTCCTAATGGATTGAAGGCCCTGCCTGTCTTCTATGCCATAACGATGGGAATCAACCTGTTCTCCATCATGTTCACTGGAGCTCCGAGTGAGTATCATTGTGTCAGTCCTTTTGCTCTGCATGCCTGCCCACAGCCACAGCTTAAAATAAACTACTCCCTCAGACAGCCGGATGCCCACATGTATTCCAGACCAAACCAGACGGTGTTTACCATTTTCACAGAAGCTGTGTTTATTTTAACATGTTTTTAGGGTTTTTCTTGCTTGTGGTTCTATGTGGGTCATAGCCGGAATGAAATTTTAGAGTGGAGCACAACAGGGAGATGGAAATAAGATTTCACTTAACTCTTGACGTCACTGTCTGTGCGCTTCACACACGAAGGAGGAAAAGAGAAGTAAAGAGGGTGTTTGAAATGTTCATAGTTTGTCCACTTCAATAGTCACATTGCTGCTCAGCATTTGTATAGTAATGCTCTGAATACTTTTGTTGGCTTTTTCATCTTGAAGAAACTTTATTAAATGAGCAACTTTTGCTCCTTTGTTTTCTTCTCTCTACAGGGCCTAACAGTTCAAGATCTTAGCTGGCCTGGGCCATTAAATGGCGCCTACAGGCCAGAGTATGACCAGATATCGTGCACTGATGTGTACATGCACATCAGCGCACTCTCACAGAGAGGAGATCACTTGCAGTTCCAACATAGTCCATTATCCTGCTTAGTCAGGCATATTTTGTGCAGTTGTCCCTCATCTGGACACACTGTACATGGGGACCTGTACTTGGGGTGCCTCACATAAGAAAAAGGTGCGAGATTGCATTTCAGACACACTAACAAATCCTTACTGCATGCCCAATGAAGCTGGAGGCAGATTTGTCATTGTTGGATGCTTAGTCAGTTTGAAAGAGCTTATTTAACATGGACACCTGCTTCATCAATCTCATGATCCAAAACAAAAACATAATCTTTATCTTTTTTTTTTTTTATATAGTTGCATCCAACACTGAGGATAAAAACCAAATCATTCCCTAAGTAATAAGTCATGTGTTTCAACTAGCTGCAGCTTTGGATAGTAGCCTGATACTACACAGGGACACAGTCCAGCAGCAGCACGTTATTGCTGATATATGCACTGTAATGCGGCTGTGGTATCTGCAGCAACTGAATACAGTATGTTTAGATTTCCAATGATAGAACTTGCTGTTCCTGTAAGCCAGACCCTATCATAATGGTGCGATTGGACACCACGCATCTCGCAGCACATTCCTACACTCAATATACACACCACTGTCAACGAGCTCAAACCATCATGTTAAAAAATGATTGCCATTTGGGCTAAAGAATGTGAAGATCAAATGACAGTCCATTTACAAATGAGCCTTGGTGTGACCCATGTCGTTCACACCTCATTAATCTCTCATCTGCTGTCAATCCACTGAGGATCAGACCACAAATGGAATAATCCCTTTTATGTCCCAGAAAAGTTTGTCAACTTGCACGTATTAAAATCATACCTACCAGAACCATTTTCCTGACATTTGTAGAATTTTACCCTGAATTATGTAAATATACCAAAGCTGATTATTTCATTACACTGTTGGAGAGATTTTTAATAAGACACACATTGTAGACAAAAATCTATGATGATTTTTTCATACCAATGTATGTTAAAGTGCTGAGTGTCCTAATGACAGTATATGTGGCCCCACCCCCCTTCGCCACACGCACCTGCCTCCATTGATGAACTTCAATGCATTTGGCTGGATACAGATTTTCTGCCTGGGTTACCCTCTGAAAAACAAACACTCAGTGGTTGCTCTGGGGACATAACATAAAACTAATACAGAGAGAAGATTTAATCTGAGATATTGTGCTAGAACAAAAACTTAAGCGACCTCAGAAGATTCTATTGTCATACATGTTATGAAGGATGGATATTTATTGTCAGGAGTGAATACTAGGCTAGAAGATCCCTTTAGTGCAGCTGTGTAATGCTAATACTCTTGGTAAGTGCCACACTAGGCTCTAGATAACACAGAACCAAAAACCAAAGAGCCTTTGCCAAGTGAGTCATTCAGACAGTCATTGTAATTGAGGTTTTAGGTGAGTTGCACATATAGTGGTGGAAAAAAAACAGGCCATATTATTGTGTAATGTGGGTCATGGAAAACAGGAGAGGTTCTAGGGAGGGGTTTGGAACGCAGCCGTGGTTGAATTCCATTTCCTGTGCTGTCCCATTCATCCCACTGCATGGCTGGTGTAAACTTATCCTTTTGTGTGGAAATACTAGACAGAACCTATTTTTAATCTTTTTTGATTTTGGAAAAGTTGCATACAAAAAATAACTGTTAAAAGAGTTTCATCCATTACCCCTATGATTTTACTTTAAAAAAAAAAAAAAAAAATTGTCCCTCATTGTTTTATTCCCAGAAGTGTTGCAAGTAATGTTAAGCTGATCAACACCTGTTTGTGAATGTCTCAGTGCCTGTAAGCCAGTATTTTAGTGAAATGCGAGAGGCTCCGCCGTTCCAGACCCACCTTCCGTTTCCCCTCTAATGCTTCTTCTGTCCTGAAGGGAGTGAGCTTCCATTGCGTAACTGAGTAAACATCAGTTAGGTGCTCCGCAGTCTTATACTGCAGCGTGACTCAGTGGAGAGAGTGCACTGTGGACTCTGCCCTCAAATGAACACGGTGACCGAGACACTTATCTTTTAGCCTTGGCTCTCATTTCCTTTTGTTTGTCTTTAGACTTCCCAAACAATCCCAAGCTGGTGGAGTTGTTGTTTATTTTATAATGCTTGGCCAAGGTCACCTCAACAGTGGTGTTGTTGGAGTTTTCAGCTATACTTGTTTTGTTTTCTTAATCACACTGCTGACTTAAAACCTCTGTATGACAAAGATGACAGAGTCCCTTGGGAAATGCAAATAATTTACTTTCTGCCAGCATGCTGCATTACACGTACCTCTGCTGCACCAGCTTTGCTGCAGTCTTGGCAAGAGTGTGCCTTTATTGCTACAGCAAGCATCTCCTGAGAATGACTCCCCCTTTTTCTTCAAGTTATGTTGCCTTTTAAGGAACTCATTGTTCATGTGCAGTTGTTAGCTGGGAACTTAGGGGGTCATGAGGACATTTGCTCTAACCTTTTAGGTGTTACATAACTGTTGACATCTGAGGGGTACACACACTTTCCATATTTAACCAGGATGTACAATAAGACAGTGCAGTGATATTTGTTCACATGCAGAGCCAAAAGATGGCACTTAAAGCCATATCATTTACATGATTGCTGTTGGCTTGTGGTGCATTTTGTTGATGCTATTTAAGTTTAATGACTACAACTCCCTGCTACAATTCTTTATTATTATATAACCACATTTTGACAGGTAAATATTTTTACTTGACAATTTAATTTTAATACAATGCAATTTTGTGATGTAAGAGGGTAGCAGCAGCTGCCTTGAGTTTTAAATCTGCCTTTCTGTATTTGCCTTTGTGTCTCTGCTGATTCCTGATGGGCCTTCAGTGCTGGGATTTGACAAGATCCCTTGGTGGGGAACCCTGCTCATCTCATTGGCCTTCTCTCTGGTGACCGCCATTGTAGTATGGTTTATTGTCTGCCCTCACCTCAAGAAGAAGATTGAACGTAAGTCATTTATTTTACTTGATGATTCACTCTTTCAATCCCTTAACAGTTTTGACTATTCACTGTTGGTTTCCTCACACTGAGCCACTGAACAAGAGACATATACCGTTTTGCATGTTACATAATCCTATTCACACAAAGAACTCATATTAATCCAACAAATGGAGTTGGGATATTTTGTTATAATGGAGTCCCTGTAATGAAAATCATTTGAAAATATAGTACCTGTTTGACTTTGTTTATAATCCAGGATTAAAGCAAAAACCCAGAAGCCATCTGCATTTACACACCAGGAGTGTGGCTTTGGTGTTGGAGCGCCATTGGTTTTAACCTTCAATGTATTGTAGTTCTACTGTGTTGTGCCTCTTTATAGTCTGAGGTCTCCCATTTTACTGTGCCTGCCCTTTCTTTGTATGCTGCATTAACACTAAAGGCAGATTACAGAATTACTTTAAAAGGTACCTCCTGTGCAGAATTGCAAAGCTTAAATCAAGATAAAGATGTGCTTTGAGACAACAAACAGGTTTATCTGGCGCATGATGTGTCAAGATCAGCCTCCTTCCAGAAGTCAAGTAGACTAATTGGGTCATAGTGATCCACTAATTGGTCTTTACTGCCTTGACTAAAATAGGCCTGGGTTGAGTTGAGAGGTTGGCGGCTTGGCATTTAGTGCATGTAAAGTTGGAGATCAGAGGGTCATGGACAGATTCAACTCCAGTCTTGACCAGTTTGAGAAACTGGCCGCACAGAGCAATCTCAGCACTGTTGAATAGAAAATATTGGCATAGAGTATCTGATTCACTTAAAGACCACAAACAAATGTGATGAGAGCCACAGGCTGCATTGACTCTTATCTTCTTTCATAAGTTAAGCTCTAAGCGGTAGTGTAAATATGTTCCTTGTAAGGTCATAATCCATTTATCTGATCTTATGAAAACACAGACTCAATTTTGGACACAGGTAAGCTGGATTTCTGGGACAATGTTTTTTTTTTTTTTTTTAAACTTTCGAGTTATGCAATTTTCATGACTCCCTGGAGCTTAGGTTGAAAGGAAACATGTGCTGTGCTACTTTACAGTAGTGTGTGTATGATGTGACCCAGGCCATATCTCACTGCAACCCCTCCCCTACTAGGAGATATCAAGTCTTCCAGTCCTTCTGAGAGCCCCCTGATGGAAAAGAGGGAGCTGAGAGAGGCCCACTGTCCAATCCTGAAGCAGGCTTCAAAGGAGGTTTCGACACCCACTCCCCCAGCTGCCAATCAGAATCCCCCTGCTCAGCCACCAACTGCCACTGAGGAGCGCAAGGTTGCATTTGACATTGGAGATTCTGACGATGTCGACAATAACAAGGAACGCAAGGTGGCGTTTGACATTGGAGATTCTGATGACACAGAATACAGTGACGCAAATGATGGTAAGTATACGGAGACGTACCGATTTGTTATTTTTGAACCACTTGTTTTCACAATTCCAACAATCTGAATTTTGTGTCTCTTTTTTTTTTTTTTTTTTTTAAACTGCCCTGTTATAAATCTTAGTTTGTAGTTGCATGTCAGTAACATTGGGAGTGAAATGGGCTTCAAATCATATTCACAATGTTCTTTAAGTTATTAAGGTAACTTAAAACTCTAATGCCAGGTCATTCAATTGTTCAATACTATGCCACATAAAATCTCTACCACTACAGGATTTTAACCTTGTTTTCATTCCTTTTGTGTAGTTCAAAAACAGGTTCAATCAAACAATCAGGTCCAAGTCAACAACCAGCAAGTCCACAGCAATGGCTCTACCAACACTACCAACCAGGTTCAGTTCAGTAACCAGGTTCAATTCAACAACAGGCCAGCACAGATTCCCAGTAACGGTTACAGCCAGTACCACACGGTCCACAAAGACTCCGGTCTCTATAAGGACCTCCTGCACAAGCTCCACCTGGCTAAGGTTGGTGACTGCATGGGCGAGGGAGGTGATCGGCCAATCAGGCGCAACAACAGCTATACTTCCTACACCATGGCTATCATTGGCATGCATGGAGACTTCAAACATAAAGATGGGGATTTCCGTGCTAGCGAAGATGGAGACAAAGGTCCAGGGTCAGGTGGTCAGGAAAGGAAGCGCATCCGAATGGATAGTTACACCAGCTATTGTAACGCTGTGGCAGAGCACACAACTCCTGAGGGTCTGGGAGAGGGCGACGTAACACTAGAAATGGGAAAGGAGGACGCAGGCAGCAGCCAAAGCTCTCTTGACGATGACAGGCTCGAGTCAGACAAGCCAGAAGTTTCAATCCTCTTCCAGTTCCTTCAAATTCTCACTGCCTGCTTTGGATCCTTTGCCCATGGAGGAAATGATGTGAGGTATGCGGTCAGTCATTGTACTGATAGGACGTAGTTTTGGTTCTGCGGAATGTGACATTTTTACTTAACGATGTCAAAACATTTATGTTATAACCTTGTTCTCTTTTTTTTTTTTTTTTTTTTGCAGTAATGCCATTGGACCTCTTGTAGCTTTGTGGATCGTTTACCAATCCAGCAGCGTGTCTTCAAATACACCTACACCCATCTGGCTTCTGCTGTATGGTGGTGTGGGCATTTGTGCTGGTCTCTGGGTCTGGGGTCGCAGAGTGATCCAGACTATGGGCCGGGACCTGACCCCCATCACCCCCTCAAGGTAAAAACACCACAGTGTAGAACCTATGTCTGCTTCGTCAGAAAACAAACCACATCCTCTACAGACATTACCATTTTTTTTTTTTTAATTTACTTGGCATGTTCAGACAGATGACTGTTATATTTTTATTTTCCTCAGTGGTTTCAGCATCGAACTGGCCTCTGCCCTGACTGTCGTGGTTGCCTCTAACATTGGCCTGCCTGTCTCCACCACGCACTGCAAGGTAAGTTAAACACTGGTCAGGGAAGTAGACTGAGACACGGGGGCAGAAACTTTAGTGTTATGAGTGGCTACAGTAAACAGGAACAGTTTGGAAAGTCAGATGTGGGGCAAGTTTTTACTCATTTTATGCATTAGATCTGGGATGTCATCTAAATTTTTTACACTTGTGCTTTTAATTCTTTTTTTTTTCCATTCTTTTTTGTTTTATAATATGAAGTATTTATCAGGGGCATGAGTCATAAAGGTTGTGTACTGTCACTTTTAGGAAACCTCGAATTTTTATTTTTTTTTTTTCCCCAAGCGTCTGATTTTCACTATTGTAAGGTTTCTTTAATGCTTACCTTGATGTAGACCGAATATATTTTAAGAGAAACCCTCTGAAACCTGTTTCCAGGTGGGCTCTGTGGTGGCTGTAGGGTGGCTGCGTTCAAGGAAAGCAGTTGACTGGCGTCTATTCAGAAACATCTTTATGGCGTGGTTCGTCACCGTGCCCATCTCTGGGCTGATCAGCGCTGGCATCATGGCTATCTTCATCTACGCCATCCTGTGAGCGTTCAGCTGCACCCCAAGCAGGGGAGGAGAAAGAAACTGCTCCAGTGAGCAACCAGGAGAGAGAGGAGGCCAAAATATATTGCTTACCTCAATCCAACTAAGGAAGAAAAAGGAAAAAAAAAAAGTTGAAATGACTTGTGATATGGGCCTGTGGTTCTTGGCTGCATCATCTTCGACCTAGAATTTGCTGTGTTCCATTTTGGCCACATAACCTCCAGTGGGAGGGTTGCATTTCTTTGTTCTGACTTACTTTTCCATATCTCATGATTCTGTAGAGTTTATCTGAAGATAAAAATTTTTCTAATATTCATTATTCCATTTTTTATTTTGCAATTATGTGTATATACAGCCATGCTTTGTTTTTAAATTGTTTTACAAATTTCAAAGATGAACAATTAAAATTCAGTGTTAGTCTTTTACAGCTGTATCTCGGGTCATAACATGCTGACAGTAACATAAATGCGAAAGCAGTATTTTTAAGTGAGAAACAGAAGTGTATGTGCGTCTTTTTATTTCCACAGGTTTTTGTTCACTCATCATTTTTGCCTAAACTGTAATGATTAACTTCCTCTTGTATCAAAATTCACATTTCATGGAGGTTGTCCATTGGTAGAAGGATTAATTATACAAACTGGAGGATATGACCAATGCCATATCACTAAAATATAGACATGAAACCTAAGTTATGAGTGGATTACATGTCTGATATCCAGCGAGGTACAAATATCTTCATGCCTGAAACAAGTTGGTTACTTGAATTTGACAAATGTAACAGCAGAATGTCAACTCATGCAAACATGCTTTCAAGCAAGACCTTAAGTTTCCTGTTAAAACTTGACTGCATCCTTGATGGTTAAATGCTTTAGGCCTCAGCCTGGTTTCTCTAGTTTAGCTTGTATCGGCTACTTTCCAGTTCAGTTTTCTCCCTCTTTCAGTGAAACTTGCACCTGCCTGGATATTTGGGTTGCATTTGCTTAAACCTTCCTCACTCGTCCTGAAAAGTTGAATAAGTGGTTCATGAGGTTGAGAAGGAACAGGAAAGTAAATGTGGAAGTTTTCTAATGGGATGGTTTGATGTGGAGCTGATCTGGTGTCATGCTTGAATACAGGCATATGGTGCATGCCAGCAGTGTGGTCATTTGGCTGCAGAACTAAATGCATTTCAGACCTGTAGATGCTGTAGTTGCCTTAATCATTTTATTTTCCCTTAGGTACCAAAGATTTTTTTTTCTTTTTTTTAAATGCACATCAACATACTCTGGTCCACACTTGTGGAAGAAATACAAATAAAAAAAATAAAAATGGGAAAACACTGTTGTGAGATGTCTTTTGTTAATAAATTTACAGGAGTTTTTTATTTTGATTTGAGGATTTTTTTAAGGGCTTCATTAGAGGAAGTACTTTGCTAAAAGTAGGAATGAAGTAAGCATTTTATTTTAAATTTATCCTCTATGTGTTTGATGTATTGTTCTAAAACTTTGTTCCAATTTTCAAGGTTTTCCCTACAATTATAAGACTTGAGTGCAGTATTTGACTTATTTTTAGCATGATTAATTTAAAGCACATACTGGGAAGAGCATCAGACTAATTACTTACCAGATCTGTTGTTTCCCCAAGTACATCTTGGTTTTAAGCTTTTCTAGGGTGTTCTCAGTTCCAGATATGGTAGTGGATGTGTGAACACACATCCAGAGAAGTTCTGGGTGTTTGGACCAGACATGCATTGGCAAAAACAACAGGGAGTGGCACTTTTGTTTAGTGAATTGGGCCAATAAAAGCAAATCATAAAATGTTAATTAGGTCATGTTTTCAACATAACACGCCTTATGGAATATTTGTGTGGTTAAGCTGGTGTCATACAGACTACAATGTTTTATGAATTAACAGTTTGAGAAACTTTGATGACAAAGGAAACATATTTTTCCCATAACCCTTTTTATGGACATAATGGCTTTAGAAATAGTAATTACACCCCTGTGATTAAGAAGTGAAAAGTAAATATTTCTTAAAAATGTGACCTCGGTGTTTAAATGGGAGTCAAAACACACTTAAAATGTTTGCTTTACACATTTCATGAATAAGCTGTCTTTAAATAACAAAACAAATTTTTTTTACAATTACATCAACCTAGAAACATTTAACGACTATTATATATACGATATATACAGTTATATAATTTCTAGAGTCACAGCAGATCTAATAATTATTTTGTTCAGTTTATTTTCTTATTGAAAAATGTATGATTTTCTTGCATAATCCCAGCTGTCAACTGAAGTTGTCAAAAAAATGATTGCACACTTAATGCAGTTTTTAGACATTTTTTTAAAAAATTAAAGTGACCATCTTAGAATCCCAGAAACCTCAGGTAAACGCTGGTAGGTCATTGGACATGTCAAAGAGGTGATCTGAGATAGAGTAATCTTGAGCAGTAACATGCGAGTGTTTAGTTATTAGTACATAAAACAATGACACAAAAGAAGACACATGACTCAGATAGGAGTAATATTTCCTCTTTATTGACTGTAAGCTCAGTGCGGCTCAGGCACCGGGTGAGGGCCGAGCGGTGGGATCCGCATGCTGCTGTGCTTTCTCACTCCAGTACATCTGTGACGCATGGACAGAGAGAGGATTCCTTTACGCTAGCTTTACATTACAAACATAACACAATTCTGTATTTTTCCAGGGCTTTCAAAGCGCCTATAGTCTGAATCACATCTCCTCTGTGGTTTACTGATGTGACTCACTGCTGTGGTGCAGGTACTGATAATTGATGACTGCACCAGTGTTCAGTGTTACCGCTGCAAAGCAGAGCACGAGGCCTGCTCAAAGCCCACAGGATCAGGTTTTACTACTGCAGGTTAAATCTCCCTTTTACATCAGCAAGTGAAGGCTTCCTTTTGTGCTTCTACTTTTCTAGAAAGATAAATATGACCTTTTGATTTTAAGATGATGTATGGTAATTATTAAAATCTTTCAGCATGTTGTAGGACAGGGACAGTGCATCCTTCATCCTAAAATAACCAGCAGCAGATCATACAGTATAAATCAAGCACAATAAGCACCTGGGGACAGACGTCTCAAAGTGCCCTGGATTTCTGTCCTAGATTTACTCACATACAAGGAGGACTGTGTTCAAATAAACAATCGTAGCATCTTATTTTTCAGGTCAAGCAGTAAAGAGGTTCTGTCATCTCTGTGGAGATTCCAGTTGAATTCATGTTGCTTGTACGAATTAAACTGAAGAAAACACATTTTTAAAGTCACCTCCCATAAATGTGTAATTGCTCCTGGGCCATTTTACAGTTTCCTTTATTTCATCTCAGTCTATTAAAACTTTCAATGCTGTGTAAATCTAACTCTGGCCGGCTCTGACTGGTTTTGTTTTTCAGGATCTGGCTCTTTACGTAACCGGCAATTTAACATTCACTGGGTTGGAGTCAACCACATCTTGCCTGGGCAGGTGCTATGAGTCTGCCACAAAAATGTTAACAACTGGCCACAAACTCAAGGCCTTGTTGTCTGGATAAACTACCGTAAACAGATAGGAACCCATTCAACCTTGCATGTACTGATGTCAACAGTAAATCAATCACCAGTTTTTACCTTTTTCCTTAGTTGTGTCCTGAGTGGCCTCATCTATTAGAAAAAAATGACAACTTTGACATTACAACAGGTCGTGCTGGGGTAAAGTTCATAAGAAGAGATGGTTTTATTTTAATTTTTCTTACCCTGACGACGCACAGCCTCTGTCACTACCTCATGGTGCTCTGGGAAGAGAAAAGGAAGAGAGTAAAGATTTTAATATTTCACTGAATCATTATTTATGCCCAAAGGTAAAAGAAGTAGTGAAATCATTTATGGTAGTAAAAGTACAAATCACAGTAGAAATAAGTAAGTGCTGAATTCAACATTTATTTAAGTAAAAATACAGACGTGTTTTGAGCAAAATGTACTTTCATCAAAAGTACAAACTGTTATGAGTACTTTTGCTGGAAAGGCTTAAGTAAGCATCGTTTGTATCTCAGCAGGTTAAGTCTGAACTGTGCCACATTTTACTTTAAGCTGCCCTTGTTTTAGCTGATTCAGTTGCTTTTATTATTTATTTTATTGAGTTGCTTTCTCATGTTTTTTTATTCATGTTTCTTTGCCCAGATTTCTGACGGTAATTGTTTTCTCATTTACTATTGGCATTGTTTTGACAACATACCTGCATCATTTTTTTTTCTGTTAAATTGCAAATGAGGCATTTACTTCAATATATTCCAACATTACATAAAGGTTGAATAAATTAACACTGATATCAAATTTGAATATATTATAGAATTATATCATTCTGTTTTATTCACAAATAAACAGACTATCTTGTGTTTTTAATGAAAATCAACTATAAGCATCAAATAACTTTAGCAGTAAAAATAAAAAGAGCAGTATTTCTCTACAAGAAATGCAAAAAGTATGTCAAAAATGCACTTAAGAACAGGAGTAAATGACTTAGTTAGATTCCATCACTGTTCATTTTCTATCTTTATCTCTAAATGTGCTGTAAAAAACTGAAAGTGTACTTTAAAGTTACTGAGCTTGAGTATAAAAGTTTGAAACAAAAGTCGACGTCTTCATTTCATTGTACATAGTTGTATATTTTAAATGTTTTGGCACAAATACTTACCCCGCCTCTGCCTCCCTGATAAAAAAACACAATTGTTAATTAGAGGAATTAAATAGGAGTAGGAATGAGTATGCAAAGACAGAATAGATCTTAAAAATCTGTTCAGACAAACTAAAATATTAAATAAAACAACTCACCATCTTCCTCAGAGGAGTTAGACTCTGATTCTATGGAAAACCAGACAGAAATAAGTGGACTGATATTTACACATCAGGGTATTTTTAAGACTTCCTCATCCAGGTTTCTGCAGCCTGACTGTAAACAGGCCCACAGCGCCTCCTGCAGGCAGATGTGGGAACAGTGACAGTGTCTCACCCACGGTGGCTGCGGCCTCAGAGTTCCCAGCGCCCTCTGCGGGAGGAAGGAGGGTTTTACAGTTACACGGCATTGACATCCCAGTACAGACACATCCATCACACACTGCCTGTGGAATCACACCGGATGTTTCTACACACCTGTGGTGACGTCATCAGCTCTGACTCGCTCCTCCACTGTCACAACATTTAACACAAACATGAAGTTAAACAGGACATCGCTGTGTTCATTCCTCATCCGATCATGATAACCCACCTGATCTGTCCTGGGCCGCCTCTGAGGGGAAACAGTAAGAAACACTGTCAGTAACCGCACCTGCATCAGCTGTGGTTCTGAATAAAGGTCAAAGGTCATACTGGGGACGCCTATAGATGATTTACTGATTCATATTCTCTCAGAAACTAACCACATTTATTGAACAACTGGCTTGAAGGATATATTTATCTCTTCTATGTCGTTTAAATAGATGGAAGAGACATTAAAAACACCTTTTGTCTTTGTATTTTGTATTAATTAGGCTTTGAGTTAATTGTTTTTATGTCCTCAATGAATGTAATTGACTTCCAAAATAACTTTAAACTATGAATTGAGGAATACTTTAAAACATTCTGTAAGTATATTATAGTAGCGACTAAATTACCTCTTATCAGGCATGAAATCAGTAAAGACTAAAGCCATTTTTTATTGTTCTCTGTGTGTCCCTAAAGTCAGTCTCCACCCTGTTAGTGTGAACTTTCTCACTTAATCCATAAAGACTCAAATATACACCAGTGTCCAAAAGCATCTACTGATCTAAAGTGTTTAATAACTTTAGAGCCACTAATCCAATCTATCCATGTAAATAATTGGTGTAAAATGCAGTTTGTCATCTTTTCATGGTCATCAGATATGACCCATTTGGACAGTCAGAGACTCTGTAGTTACCACAGAAACACCGTCATCTTCTACAACACTGATTCACCAGTAAAACCCATGGAGTTGAATCAATGACAGTGGATGGAGACACTGGGTTTATATTCAGTTAATGTTAGATTTTACTGGAAAACTCACTTTTTCTCAAGTTTTTGGTATAATAACCATCAAATGTAATCTCAGCATGATGATTAAAGGATATGATCAGTAAAATAAAAATAGGAAAATATCTGATTTTCACTGAAAAAATGCAAAATACTATTGTATTAATATATAATATAATATGATATAATATAACATTATGATAAATGGTGATTAATCACTTAAGTAAGGTTAAATAGAGAAACAAAGTAATTTGGGAACTAACACAAAAGTGGTACTGGGTCTTCATGGGTTAAAAAACTATATACTTATGACATTGAGACCATTTTCAGGACATAAACTGTGGTAGCTTTGACTGTCACTTCCACTTTTTTTTTTTTTTTTTTTACATCATCACCCTCTCAATCTAGTTTATCCAGAATAAAAACAGTAAAACACATTTAATGTTGTAAAAGCTCTGTTTATATGTTTATCTTGTCACTCGCTAAATGTCGATCACTTGAAGTTCTACGTTAACTTAGCTCTAACTTAACAGGGTGGAATTTCATGGAACTTAAAGTTTTTCTCTTCTGTCTGTCCTATCTTAATAATTATTATTTCATGAATATATGTATGATGAGAAATATTTCTCAGTTATGGGGCTAAAATGTTACCCATGATTCTCCTCACCCAGGTACTGGGATTCCTCATTCTGCTCCTCAGTGACTTGAGAAGAAAAGATGAAAACTATTAATTAGTAAAACTGGACATGGTCGTTAAAGTTGTTGGATTGTGATGTGACTTTTTTTGATCGGTGTTTTATAGATAAACTTACCGTTCATCTGAACTACATCTCTCTTCTGAGCAGCTTCAAACTCCATCTGATCTGAGGAGATGAAGTGGAAAATAATCAGGAAACAAACAAAAACTAATGCGTATGGAATGTGTCATTACAGATGAACAGATTAACGTATAAACAACAGAAAATTAAAATAATTCATTTGGAATAAATAAAAGTATGTCAGTGTATAGTATTGAAAATGGAACATGAATCTTAAGAAACACTGACATTTTATATTTTTGCTAGTTTATGTTGCTTACATTTTGTTTCCTTTTGCATATTACATGATTTTTGTATTTGTTTATGTTTATTTATTCTCTATGTTTTGTCAAACTTCACATATGCGTCTTCCTTATTCCCATTTTCTTTCTTAGTGGGTTTTCTTCTCAATTGTTACTTGTGAAAACAAATATATAAACACATTACACATCAAAATAAAATGCATTTAACATATATTAAACATCCATTCTCAAACTGGAGGTTAATTTATGTGTTGTACCTATTTTCTGCAGCTCAGTTAGTCCATCTGTAACAAAAAATAAGTTCAAAATTACATGTTTTCCAAGAATGCAGATATAAGAATAAGTAAAAAATACTAATAAATGCTGTCAATACTCTCTTACCTTGCTTTACTTCTTTTTCCTCTTTCTCTGCAGACTCCAGAGACGCACATAATCCTGAACACAGTCACACATCAGATAAATACATAAACAAATAAATATACTATACTGTAAATAGTGGTCATCCCAATCTCCAACTTCTATTAATAAACTTTCTGGTTGTTTTTAACATTAACTAATTAAATGCTTGATCTTACCGCTGTGAAAAGCTGCCACAGCAACAAATAGAAACACTGGCACTACAAATCTCATCTTGTCAACCTGGTGTTTTAGTGGAAGATTTTGGGTCAGAGTTTGCTTTGTTGCCTTCAGTTTGCAGCCTTTTATACCTTCAGTCATATCACATGTTGGGCATAGACAGGCGGCTCTGGTACCATTGTCCCTCCTTACCTGACAGGACAGCTGGGTGCAACATCACCACACAGACACATCCTTATTCAGCCACTCAATGGCCCCCATTGTAGGCGCCTCAGTCACACGGGCCTTTATTCTGGATGTCAGTGTGTCTGTGTGGTTTTTTTGATGGTTTTTTAAAGAGAGATGTCACGCATCTGAGCTGCAAAATTTGTTTATTTCCTTTTGGGACTGCAAATGATTTGCAAATGTGAAAATGTAAAATGTAGCACTGTGACACAAACACGCAATTTGTCTCATTTTATTTTATTTTTGCAAATCAGTCACTGAGGGAGAGTCACTGGGGATGTGTCCAGGTTGCACCATTAGGTGCATTATAGCACTAATCCAGGATGGCAAGGCCATTGACTTCCAGGAAGAGGCTGGATGACAACCCTGAAAGTGTGGTGACGACTGGAGAGACAGTGGACAGCTCGGAAAGACGGCAACCAGGGCAGGGAGGGGTAGCATCTTGACCTGCAGCTCTCGCAAGGGAGCACCCAAACAACGCTACGAAGAACCCTAAAGAGACATACCCCCATGGGCGCCCAAGATGGGGGGGGGGTTCTAGAAACGACCTTTGCAAATAGACAATCAACTATGAGCGAAGTCTGCAAATGTGGCAAGGTCTGCAAAAACCTGACGGGTCTAAAGATACATCAGACCAAGAAGCACTGCCTAAGGAAGCCTGTGGTGCAACGCACAGGGCCAGCACCTAGCATGGCACCTGGTGAGACGGAGGAGGATCCAGGCCCGGATACACCCCACAGTGCCCAAAACCTCCAAGCACCACAGGTGACACCCCAAAGTAGACCATCAGAGCATTGTCAGATATTGTGGCCCGCTGCCAACAAGGAGTCAGAGTGGCAACAGTTTGATGAAGATGTTGATTCTGCCCTGGAAGTAACAGCCAAGGGTGATGTGGACCAGAGGCTCAAGACAACGAGTACGTTCATAATAAATATTGCATCAGACAGGTTTGGCATCAAGGAACATCGTGCCACCAAGACTACAACTGCAGCACCAATTCCAAACCCGCGAGAGAACAAGATTTCTCTACTCAGACAAGAGCTGAGGGTACTCAGGAGCCAGTACAGGAAGGTGAGCAATGATGAGAAGGCAGCCTTGGCAGAGCTGAGGGGTGTGGTAAGGGAAAGGCTACTCACCCTCCGACATGCCAAGTGGCACAGGAAGAAGGGCAAGGAGAGGGCCCGCAAGCGCAGTGCCTTCATTGCAAATCCATTTGGATTCACAAGGAAGCTGCTGGGAGAGAAACACAGTGGTCAGCTCTCATGTACAGTGGAGGACATTAACCTCCACATCAGGAACACCTACAGTGACGGCATGAGAAAGCAAGACCTCGGCCACTGTGAAGCCCTCATATGCTCACCAGAACCCTGCACCCTGTTTAACATCAATGCGCCCACCCTGAAGGAAGTTAAAGGGGTTAACAAATCTGCCAGAGTGGCATCAGCACCAGGCCCAAGTGGAGCTCTGTACAAGGTCTTCAAGCAGTGTCCCTGCCTGTTGGAGCGTCTTTGGAAGATCTTCAGAGCAATCTGGAAAAGAGAGAAGGTGCCTCAGCAGTGGAAGTACGCAGAGGGAGTATGGATTCCCAAGGAGGAGAACACAAGGAACATTGCACAGTTCAGGACAATCTCCCTCCTTAGTGTCAAGTGCAAGACCTTCTTTAAGATTGTTTCCATCGCCTCATGGGATTTCTCCTGAAGAACAGCTATATTGACACCTCGGCGCAGAAGGGAGGAGTCCCAGGGTGTATCGAACACACCGGCTTGGTAACCCAGCTGATCCGTGAGGTATGAGAGAGCAGGGGTGATTTGGCAGAACTGTGGCTGGACCTCGCCAATGCTTATGGATCAATTCCACACAAGCTGGTGGAATTGTCCCTGAGCAAATACCACGTCCCAGAGAAGGTCTGCAACCTCATCCTTGACTATTATAACAACTTTAGTCTGAGGGTGTCCTCTGGGACGTAAACATCAGATTGGCATTGTCTGGAGAAAGACATCATTACTGGCTGCACGATCTCTGTGCCCCTGTTTGCCCTGGCCACGAACATGCTCGTGAAGTCTGCAGAAGTAGAGTGCAGAGGCCCTTTGTCCAGATCTGGCACCCAACAACCATCAATTAAGAGCATTTATGGACAATCTCACAGTAACCACAACATCAGTGCCCGGATGCAGATGGCTCCTTCAAGGTCTTGATTGACTCATTACTTGGGCTAGAATGAGTTTCAAGCCCGCTAAGTTCAGGTCCTTAGTCTTGAGGAAAGGGAAGGTAACTGACTGCTTTTGCTTCAGTCTGGGAAACACCAAAATTCCATCTGTGTCAGAAAAGCCAGTGAAGAGCCTGGGCAAGCTCTTCACCAGTGATCTGAAGGATACTGCTGCACGTCAAGCCACCAGCGACAACCTCAACACATGGCTCTCAGCTGTGGACAAGTCAGGACTTCCTGGGAAGTTCAAGGCCTGGCTCTACCAACACGGCATCCTGCCTCGGCTCCTCTGGCCGCTGCTGATGTATGAAATCCCAATTACCACCGTGGAAGGTTTTGAGAGGAAGATTAGCCAGTGCCTGTGCAGGTGGCTGGGCCTGCCACGGTGCCTAAACAGCATTGCTCTGTTTGGGCGCAACACCAAGCTACAGCTTCCCTTCAGCGGTTTGGCGGAGGAGTTCAAGGTTTCCCGGGCCAGAGAAGTCCTGCTCTACAGACATTCTGCTGATGGAAAAGTATCTTTAGCAGGTGTGGAGGTCAGAACAGGAAGGAAGTGGCGTGCCCAGGAGGCAGTAGAGCGGGCAGAGGCAAGGCTGCAGCACAGCACCCTGGTGGGTTCCGTGGCTACAGGACAGGCTGGGCTGGGTAACAACCCAAAACCATGCTACGGCAGAGCCAGAGGGAAGGAAAGGCAAAAGCTTATCCAGGAGGAGGTTTGTGCCGAGATGGAAGAGAATCGCTTCAGCAGAGTAGTGGGCATGAGCAAGCAGGGGGCCTGGACCAAGTGGGAGCACATAGCTGGCCGCAAGATCACCTGGACCAAGCTCTGGAAGGCAGAGCCACACCATCTCAAGTTCTTGGTCCAATCAGTGTATGATGTCCTCCCAAGCCCCGCTAACCTGTTCACCTGGGGCCTGATAGACTCACCTGTGTGCCAGCTCTGCCAGAAAAGAGGATCACTAGAACACATCCTCAGCTGTTGCTTGGTGGCCTTGGGAGATGGCAGGTATCGTTGGTGCCACAATCAGGTCCTGCAGGCAATAGCAGACACCATCTGTACTGGCATCAACATCAGTAAGCGGCAGCATCCAACCAAGAGCACAATTGCCTTTGTCCAAACAGGGGAGAAACCATAATCCTCCAAGAAGACCCAGGGGGGGCTGCTCACTTCAGCAAGGGACTGGCTGCTCCTGGTTGATTTAGGGAGGCAGTTGCAATTCCCAGCCATCATCGCAGCAACGACACTCCGGCCAGACATGGTGCTGATGTCCTCTTCCAGCAAGTAGGTGGTGCCCCTCGAACTAACTGTCCCCTGGGAGGACAGAATGGAGGAAGCCCAGGAGAGGAAGAGAGCGAGATATGCAGATCTTGTGGCTGAGTGCCGGAGGAATGGGTAGAAGGCCCGCTGCGAGTCTGTTGAGGTGGGCTGCAGGGGCTTTGCAGGCTAGTCCTTACACTGGGTCCTGGGACTCCTAGGGATTTGTGGACTGCACAGGCGGAGCCACCAAGAACATCCTGGAAGCTGCTGAAAAGGCTTCACGGTGGCTCTGGTTGAGGAGGGGGGAGGCCTGGCGTAGAGCGCTACCTGGACACAAGTCAGGGGACTGATCACCCCCGGCTGGGTCACCTGGGTGAGGGTGTATGACTAAGACCCGAAACACCCAATGATCCCAGGAGAGTCACTGAGGATGTGTCCAGGTTGCACCATTAGGTGTATTATAGCACTTGTTTGATATCGCTCATTGAGCAAAAAAAGGTAAAAGATCCAAACTTTACATGCTGATATTTATAAAATGGAAGTCAGCTTTGCAAAATGAAGCCAATTGCATCAGAAATCACTGAACTGAATTGTCTATAGGACTGCAGTTTGTCTTAAGAAGTCACTCAAACATAATTTATTAGACTTTTAATGAGTGAAACACCAAAACAAAGAAACAAAGCAGACAAAAACAGGTCACTTTATTGTGATTGTAAACTTCGGCATCACTTACATGGTTTGGGGTGTTTCAGTGTTATTGAACATTGAATTAAATGTCTATTTGTAAAATGTTTGTACTGAGTAGTAGAAGTTCAGCTCAATACTCCACTTGTTCTTAGTTTTTGCAGGGGTTTTAGTGTCAAACTATATATTTTTTTCAATTAAAGTGCATTATTATTTTGCTACTAAAATTTTGACAAAACTAAAAAAAAAAATACAGCTTTCAAATGTTTAGAAATAAGTGAAGTAGGTAAAAGCACATTGAAGTGGTTTAGGTATAACATTTTGGTAAAAAACATGACATCTGACAATGCCCAGATCAGATAAATCCCAAGTCGGGTACCAGACTCTTGTGCTCCAACAAAATACAGAAATGCCTCAAACTCATCTTCACTTGCTCCTGGATGTGATTTTCACTTGATCAAAATACACAGGTACAAATTATTCTCATGTCATCACTTTTAAAGACAAAGGCTAAATACTTTGATATAATTACTCAAGGCACAGAAGATTTCAACAGCTAAACCTGGATAATAATTAGTTTATGGTGAATAGACTCTACACATAATCAGATGAATACATATTTTTGGTAAGTGATATCAAAATTTCGAAATGTTCCGAAAATCATCTAAGACACGTGAAATAATGCAAAATTTGGACCAAATGGTGGCAATACTGGTTGGTTTGACTGATTTCCTCAATTTTAACAGTACCATTTTCACAACAGCAGAAACGCACATACAAAAACCCCCTAAAATTACAAAATATACATGCACAAGGAGGAAAGGAAAGAGGAAGAGTTGCTCGTCTACCCTGTGGTGCAGCTCAGTGCACTCCTAGTTCACAGTGATTCTCAGATTCAGCACAGTACTATGTTACTCCACTTCAAAGTGTGATTTGTGCTATTGTTGCTGCCCTTTACTATTACTATTGATGTGGTTTCATCACTGACAAATTATTGTTAGTTGGTTTACTATGACACAGGTCTTATTATGACATTTAATTTAGTCTTTATGTGACTTGAGTCATCTCTAAAAATAAACAACACAAGTCAATATTGAGCCACAGGTCAGCCAAGCTTATTTGCAAGTGAAAATAAAACACAAACTGATTTTACTAAAGTAACCGCAGATGCGTGTGCATTCAAATTTTCTATGAAATGAGAAAGTACTACTAACAGTTAAAATTCACATAAGCACATTCACCATTACCTAGTTGCTTATAGCATTAGTAGCACATTGACTCTTTGTCAGACATCAGAAAACATTTTCTGATACCTTATTTTCAGCTACTAGGCAAGTGATTAATAATTTTCCATCAATAACCTCCTAATTACTGCTTGTGGATGGTAAGTGGTTGTAAGTGGATAACAATTTTAATATACTTTTCTCAGTATATTAAGACACAATGTGGCAGTAAAACCAACAGAATTAAGATAATTAATTTACAACAGCTTCCTTATTAACTACCATTAAACAGTAATTAGTAGTTAATGGTCTAGTGGTAGAACATGGTATTGGAGAAGAATGCATGAATAAGAGTTTTTTCATGACTCACAAATAAGCAATATGCTGAAAAGCAACTGGTTAATGTAGAATATGTATATTTTAATCTGAAGTGTTTCATGTCTGATAGGGCATACTGGTTGCTTGCTGGTTGAGACACATACCCTGTAATTACAATGGCTGCCGTTTGATTCCAGCTGGAGACACTGATGTTTTGGTTCATGTTTCTGTTTGCCTCTATGCTTTCAGTCCTCCCAAAATGAAACAATAAATACATTAACCAATACTCTGTGTGATGATATACCTGCAATCAAAAATATTAGCTAATCAATAAAATCATTACCAAAATTTTTACAATAAAATCCAAGTTGTGCTGTACTTTAAAGGTTCAGTGTGTGACATATAGGAGGATTTAGAAGGATTTACTTGCAGGAGGTGAATATAATATTCATAAATATGTTCTCACTGCTACTGTGATGAACTGGCGCCATGTCCAGGGTGTACCCGGCCTTCACCCATATGTAGCTGGGATAGGCTCCAGTAACCCGTGACCCTAGTGAGGATAAAGAGGGTTCAGAAAATGAATGAATGAATGTTCTCACTGCCGCATGACTTGAAAATAAAAGTTGTTGTGCTATCTTTAGCTTAGAATGAGCAGTTTATTTAAAAAAGAGGTGTCACCAGATTGGAACAAACCTCATCTTTTGTCTATTTTACAGTGGGCGGCATCCAGACTGAAGGTGCACTACCATCATGCGCCATGTTAACAGTTAATATCCATTCACCTAGAAACCTTAGAACAAACAAAATAATCATGGGCTCTAATAAGGACCTTTCTGTGTTTTTGTAGAAACCATAGGTGAGAAGTACAGAGGTAATCAGTTGGTTGTAATCTGCAAATTTACCTCTAGATGTTACTAAATTTCACACACTGAACCTTTAAGATTATCGAGGTCAGAGCACCACAGATATCTGAAACCCTGATGTGTGTTTATAGTGCAGTACAGGTGAGCGAAGGTACATATTTCATTGATTAGAAGTTATTGCTTTAAAATTCAGGTGGTTTTCTGTCCTCAGAGTTCCCCTCGTAGTCGGGTGTGCAGGTCTTCCTGATCGATCTTGCTGGTCTGACCGTGCCAGCGGTGGTGAGCCAGCAGGGCTAAGTTCCTGGCAGAGATGGCACTCATCTCCATGGCACTTGCCGCCCACTCTACAGCGTTGAGGTAGTACAGTCGGTTATGCAGGATGAAGGGCGGGGTCTTACGGTGTGGTGGGTTATAAGTAGGGTAAGCCAGCCACTGAGTCTCTGATACTGAGTCCCAGGACAGGAACATGTTCTGTAGTTGCTCCTGGGTCAGCGGCTCAGGGGAAAACACTTTCCAGACTTTAGTTTGACTTGCAGGGCCTGGTTTGTAACCAGGAGGAATGTGCACAGGGTCCAGAGAGCTCAGGCTGTTGATGATGGAGCCCTTCGAGGCTGTGGTCAGCACATCAGACACCATAAAGTCTGAGGCGAGTTCTGTAGTCCCGAGGTAGGACACATTCAGCAAACCGTGGACCAGGGTAGCAACGGTCTGGTGGTACCGGCCGGGGTAGTGAGATGGGATTGGAGGGGAGAAACTTGAGAAGGTGATGTCCGACTTACCCTGATGCAGTGGAGTCGCTATTACAACAATGTCATACAGGGAATGTGCAGAACCTGACTCTCCAACATAATTAACCTCATAGTAGTTGGCTGTAGAGCCTGAAAAAGACAAAGGTTCACATGAGATACTGAAACAGAAAAATGTGTGAACATGGACCTGAAATAACATTGGTGAGGGAAAATGATGGTTCTGAAGGAAAGGTATTATAGCTTTTACATTTTCATTTATTTCTACAGTGTTTCCCATAAAGTTGGAATAAAATATTTTTGTTGTGTTTAAAAGTAATAAGTATTGTGTATAACTGGGAAGTAACAAATGTGACAAAATTTTTTAAATCATTTTTTAAAACATGTTTTACCTGTCTTTGTAGGTCGGACCTTGACTGAAATGGAGGTGACTCTGGCTGGAATCAGCTCACTTTTACTGTGGTACAGAAGTCCAGAGCATACCCTCTTATTTCCTCCATCTACTGCCCAGAGTCCTGAGTCTGCCCCCGCTAAAGATACTGCTCCTGTAGGAGAAGACACCATTTACTTTACATTTCAAACTTTACAAACACAACTACAGCATCATTGTATGTTTGATAAATAAATTCGAACTCTTACATGTGGAACATACCAACAAAGCCATTGATCCGGACACTTTGACCATAGTTGACACGAGTGATAGGTTCAACAACATCATTGATGAAGACCTGTGAAAATCCGTCCCCTATCATCGTTTCCTCCAAGGTCTGGTTGACTAAGGTAAGAAAACTATCACCACCCATGGCATGCAAAAGTTTCTCCACACTGGAGAACGAGTAACCATACTGCTGGTACTGGTAGATCCTGTGAAAAAATTATTTACACAATCATTAAGAAACTTCAGTCAATTAGCTTTCACTGTAAATGGGTAAGATCTATGGACTGTGACATTTTGCTGTTCTCACCTCATAAATTTGTCCAAAATACTTTCCACCCACATCTGCATTCGAAGAAAGTTGAACCCGTATCGCCAAAGCAGACGCAAGAAATTTACAATAAACCAGTCACTTTCCTCAAATGTGAGCTCTTTTCCATCAAAAATAGCCATTTTAGATGAGACATCCTTCCTTGGAGGAATACCTGGAAAACACATAAAGCACAAACTGGATTCAAGTTTCAAATAATTAAAAACAGTATGGCTCAGTTTACATTTATATTGTAACATAAACAGACAACAAACATATTATTACAAAAATGCTGATATTACCTAACTTATCAATAAAGTGTTTCATGTGTAGGTTCAGAGGATGGATAATGGCGCCTCCTGCTTCATACTCATAGTCTCCGATCCTCACTGTTGCTAGTCTTCCACCAACAGCATTGGGTTCAAATATGTCGATCTTGACCCCAGGTCCAAACTCCTGCCTCAGGTAATATGCTGCCGCTGTGCCACCGATGCCAGCTCCAACTATAGCTTTAGAAACACAAAGATAACCAGAGTAAACCAAACCTGCAACAGGCTCAGATAGAGTCGTTCTCAGTCCTCCTGTCTTTGATATTCAGTGTGTGTGAATAACGTATGGAAGACAAGCCTACACTACAAACCTAATGTTGTTCTTTCCCATTCAACAGGGAGTAAGAGAAGTGATGAATGGAAGAGATGGCTGATGGGAGAAGGCATGAGAGAAAAATCCTGGAACACTGGACGCAAACAGCTATTAACTATGTAATAATTTAATAAATAACACCTGTTGGAGCAGAAATAAAGATTTTGGGTTGTTTCATATTTGATATATGCAACTGAATCTTAAAACTTGTTAGTTTTAGTTGCTGTTCACCTACACCTTGGAACAAACTGTGGGATAACTTTAGACTCTTTATTTTAATCCCCTTAACACATTCCACTTCAAACTGTTGTTGCTTAAGTTGATTCATGTCATTTGTATTTTATTGATTAATTATCCTCAATGTTTTATTATTTTACTGAATTGGCTTATCATTTTTTCAGATTTTTTTTTTTTTTTTTAGTTTTTTAAAACTCTTTTATATTGAAAGTCAGACCTCAATAAATTAGCTGATTTTGAATTAAGGTTGAATGAAATTAGTGAAAACACTGGTTTCTCTGAGAAGACAAAGTTTTTAAAGTGACATCTTAAAACCCAAGTCTAAGGTCCTGAGTCAGAATTAGGTATAAGTATATCAATATTATCTGTAAACCTTTGAAGAATATTATTAATTCAATCAAACCTTGATCGCTACATGAAGAAGCATCATAAATGAGGATGTGACTGGAATCATGATGAAAAACAAGTACATCTATTTAGGGAACCAAACATGTGTAGTTCATCTATTCATGGATGCTTTAAAACAGTAGTTTGTTTTCAGGTTAATATTAATTCAATATTGTATGAAGAACTAAACAGATTCTCCTGTGAACACACTGGATTTACATTTCAAGGAGGCCTACATCTGATCTCTGTCTTGAACTTAACTGCATCGGGGTTTCTTCTTGCAGTTATTGTTGTTAAGTGATTTTGATTCCAAGTATTATGGGATGAACTTACCTATCTTTTTGGGTTGCTCTTTCAGCTCTGGAGCTGAGGCTAAACTTCTCCTCCCAGTCTGCCAAAGCCCCAGTAACAGCAGAGCTCTCAGTGACAGGGATCGTAGACTCATTGTGGAGGTCTATAGCTCTGCACCAAAAAGCATCTGTGCAGGTGGAATAAATACAAAGTTCAGAGAGTAAATAATTACTGCATGATAATCTAATGGTCAAAGGTTGGATCTCAGTCATAAACGAAAACAAAGCATAATACCTATCAGTGCACAACTAGGTGTAACTAAAAATACTATTTTTATCTGTCCACATAATAACTACAGTCATGTCAGTCAGTAAATAAAAACTTTATAATGAAAACATTCAGGGTGACTCACTCTTTCAGAAGTGACTGAGGAAGAGCTGTGGAGTTTCACTGTAAAATAACTTTAAACTTCGCTCAAATGTCCACTGTGACCACCACTACAGAAAACTCAAATGTTAACAGGCGCCACAATAACAACTGAAGAAACAAAAACTAACTAAAGTGGTTCAAAAGTTGTTGAATCACGTCGTCGCTCAACGTATAGCCTCACTTCCGCAGAGGTTAAGCTAAGTTCTTCTTCTCTTGTTTATTTGGTGGTTGTCAAACTGTCTACTGGTGCACTATCGCCACCTATTGATATGGAACATGAATAGGACCAGGTCTTACATATGTAGACTGTAATATTAGGATGTACCTGTAGTCCCAAAACAGACTTACATTTCATCTGTTCTTTACGTTTCATACCATCTTTTCCAGCCTTTTTTTTTTCTTCTTATAAACATCGTTTTCCTGTTGGTACAGAGGACACTGAATAATAATTACATGTTCTTCTGTTTCCTGTCTCACAACCACTACATGTACCAGTTACAAGTAAATAGTATGATCCTGATGTCTCCATTTTTCAGTCCTGCCATTTTTCTTTGTGTTTTTATCATTCCTCTCACTTTCCGTTATTGTGTTATTTTCTTTTATTTCATCTTTTTTTTTTTTTTTTTTTTTTTTTTTTTTTAACTCTGGTTTTATAAAAAGTCATATACTTTTTATTTTGACGAGGTGACAATCGTGTTTCACATTAAAAGCCTTCGACAAACCAAGTGGACTTCATGCAGTTGTTCTGTGTATAGCAAATATTTTGCATTAACTCTGTCACTGAATTATGGATTAAATAAAATCTTTCATTTATTTGTTTTTTCAGAGCAAGCTGATACTTCTTCACTAAGCAAAGTAATAACATTAATTCTATTAAATAAAATGTCGCTGGTGTACATTTAAATATAGAATCTAGTAAAAGTAAAGTGAAATGCATGAGTGTTACTGACTATGGCATGTTTTTCTTTATTGCTTTTTTTTGTTTGTTTGTTTGCGTGTTTTACTGTTGCATGTCCTCAGGGGTGCCACTATCAAGTGTGGGCCCCATGAAAGCAAAACGTTGTGGGCCTTGTCATAAAATTCAGTGTCTTGTTGATCTGTCGGAGCGAGGGGTGGGGTGGGGGAGGGTAGGTATGTGGGGTGTGGTCTATACATAACATCAATTACACTAGAAAACGGAACTGAAACTTAACATGCTTTCAGTGTGTGATCCCCAGCTTCTATGCCACTCTTACATAATGGATCTTACATGACATTTTCAAAACTTCTACCCTGTATCCACTGGACCCCCTCCTCTGCTCTATGGGCCCCCCACAAATGCTGGGCCCTGTGAATGTGTTAATCCCCCTCCCCCCTTTATCAGTGCCCCAGCATGTCCTTACTAAACAGAAATGAATGAATGGAATTGGGAATTACTTCACTTTCATTTGCCCACCAAAGTCTTTTTAATCTTTTTTTTTTTCATTTATATTGCTGTGTGGTCGGTCTGTATCGATACGGTTTGTGATTTGCGACCAAACTGATACTATATCGGCCAGACGTCGCGATGGGGTGCTTTATTTTGAAAGTTTAATTCGGAAAAGGAATCGTTCGCGAAACCTGACCCGGAAGTAAACCGGAAGTCACGCAATCATCTCATATCTTGAACCATGCTTAAATGGAGGTGACCTTACTTATTCACAGATTGTCGAGTATAAACATCTGAGGCAGAGTGGTCGTGGGTGTAGCAGGTACGTGGCTCTAGTCCCGCTGTGTTTAATGCAGAAGTTGTGTTGAATCTGAGTGAAGAACAGCAGAAATGGCAGAGGCTCATCAGGCACGCGTTCAGGCTGTGGTAGAAGAAATGGTCCAAAGTCTGGAGAGCGACCACATACGAAAAATGCAGGTAGGTTCCGCACTGTGGGACCAAGCAGACACTATCCGCCAGTGTTTTCACATGATGATGTTTTGTGTCCTCAGGGTCGTATGTTCAGGTGCAGTGCTGAGTGCTGTGACCGCTCCTCAGACTCCATGACCCAGGTGCATCAGTGCATCGAGAAGTGTCACCACCCTCTGGCTCAGGCCCAGGGACTGGTCACCTCCGAGCTGGAGAAGTTTCAGGTGAGGACAAAGCGAACACTGCGCACTGTTTTTCATGTCTTCCGAGGGAGACTAATGAAGAACCTTCAATCTTGAATGGCAGGAACCCTTTAAAGCTCAGCATGCACCGACCAAAGCCCCTGATGATAAACTTTACTCCTGCCAAGAAATCCAAGCTGCAATATACCGCACATCAAGTCAGATAAAACAGCAATAACAAATTGAATCCCATTTGTTATGTGCTGTAGGTGAGAATTAAACCAGGCTAAATTAAGGCCATTAGTAAAGAGGCGGTCAGTAAAATAATATTAATAAGGATCACTGGTTTTAAACTTGAAGCTATGTGAGTACAATGAACACTTCTCCAGAATTTCAAATGCATCTGTATAACTGCTGCACAGATTTTGGTGACAGTCATACTGAAATTATTACTGCAGAAAATACTGTGATTTGCAATTGCATTTTGAGCCTATATGCTTTATTATCAAGGAAAATATACAGATTTGTGGTCATTTTGATATATCTCTTCTCCCCCCACCTCAAACATACAAATTCTGCATATTTTCTGCTCACCATCACTATACTGAAAGTATTCTCATACCTGCACTGATTCCTTAAATCACAGCCTTTTGGAGTTATACAATTGTGCAGGCTAATTAATATTGCAGGTGTGTGGCTCTAGAAGGGCATCTAGAGGAACAGACATTTTTTTGTACAACCCTGCTGACAGACAGATGAGTGTGATCACAGCCTCGTTGACAAATAAATATTGTAATTTAAAGTATTTCACAGGCAGAATATGACAACTGCTTTTAAAACACACTCCTTCCAGACTTCAGATAATGCAAAGAAACCCATGTAATACTCATTTTTAAACCTCACAACGGTAACATTTTTGCTTCAGTCTATTACTGTTGCCTGCTTAATGTCACTCCTGGATCAAAAACTACAAGCCACCTGGCTTTGTTTGATGGTTTATGATGATTTGGATTCCTCTTCATCACTTTTCAGAAACTTGCTATTGGGTTCAGGTCTGCAAATTTGGGTCGGTGTGGTTTTCACAGGCTATGTTTACTGTATTCAATTTCTGTGGTGGATCAAATTTTGATGATTTTGTTGGTAGCACTCAAGTTCTTTTGGAAATGGAAAATCCTGTTATCTTAATCTTCATTCACATACTAAACCTGTTCTTCAGGACCGTCTGACCAGATGCACGATGCACTGCAATGACAAAGCGAAAGACCTTTTCGACTCTGGTGCCAAAGAGCCAGCTGTTCGATCACTGATGGACCGCTGTGTGGGCAGTTGTGTGGACGACCACATTAACCTGATTCCCAGCATGACCCGAAGACTTAAAGAGAATCTGGACTCTATACATCAGTGAGGATGACTGTCCTGGAGACAGTCTGAGGTCTTTTTACACACAGATACAGCAGAGCAGAATCCGTTCACTCAGCCTGACCTGAGCATAATGCAAAGGGTAAACGTTATACTGGCTGTAAAAGCTGGCAATGTGAAGATTTAAACAGCATGTCTTCTACAAACATGTCACTGTGAGAATAGTTATTGTATAATCTGGATGTTTCCGGCTTGTAAGATGTTGGTTTGTCTGTGCTCTTACTGTAAGGAGTTCCAGTGATGCATCTGCTGTTACCTCACTGTATATGGACAACGTACATTTCATAAATACTTAAAAAAGACCTGTTTGGTGTTAACTTTTGTAATACAACAATGAAGCTCTGAAAAGATGTGCACTTAATCATTGACAAGTTTTTGAACATGCTTTATGCAAATTGGAGTCCAGTCAGTCATGTTTAATTCCTGAAGTTCATCATGTCATTTGACCATTGTTTATCTTTATCATGTCCACTGTATAATGTGACTGTTTTACCCCCTACAGTGAGATGTGTTTGTATACCAGAATTAAACATACTGTAGGCGGAACTGGTTCTGGTCTGCATTACTTACAGACTATCATAGTAAGTATAGATTTCATCGGTATCTGTCCCTTGATTTATGATTACATTAACTCATAACTACAGATGACTGAGAGGTACCATTAAGACAGCTGTTTTCATGTCCTCCTGAGACCTGAGATTTTTGTCCTCTAGGGGACAAAAGTTTCACAGTTTTACTCAAAAAATGGTGTCCATTGCAAAGGACATTCCATTAAAAAATAATTTAAAAATGTATCTGAAAAAACTGTTGCATTATGTAGTTCCAATCAAGACAATGTAAAAAAAAAAAAAAAAAAGCTAGAACTTTCACTTCACTGCATCTCAGGAGGCTATAGAATAAGGGTTGCTGACCCTGGTCCTGGAGAGCCACTTACCCTGCGTGTTAGAGGGTTCCCTCTTCCAGCACACCTGATAGTCATCATCAGTCTTCTGGAGAGCTTGATGATAGGCTTATCATTTGAATCAGGTGTGCTGGAAGAGGGATACATCTAGAACATGCAGTGTAGTGGCTCTCCAGGACCAGGGCTGACCACTCCTGTTACAGAAGAATAAACTATATGTGAATGGATAAATGAGAAAAGTTGAATGGAGGAAAAAAATTGAAAACAATGCAGAGTGCCTGTTTTCCCTTACATAAATATGTTTCCACTATCAACAGACACAGAGAGAGGATAAGCTGGTGCAAAATATGTCCCCAGAAAAGAGGAAAAGTTGGTTGCTGAAAATCTGAGAAGCTGCACTTTCTTACACTTCAGCTGAAACCTACATCTATATATTCTGCTCGAGATGATCCAAACAAGACAAAGACAAGCTCTAGTCATGTTTTGTTGCACATATTTTAATGACTGTAAAGATTCTTAATTACATACAAATAATGGTACATGAAAGGCAACACTGTAAGGTGGCAGCCTGAACGACTGCAGAAGAAAATGATACAAGAAGCAGCGACCACGCACAGTAAACCTGATGTGAAATCCCCAAGCTATGTATTGGTCCAAATCTACTAAATGCTCCTTTACACAATGTTTTAATGCCATCAGCTAGGGGTTTGGCAATGATAATGAAAAACCTTTTTGGAAGATAAACACAGTGGTATTAAGAAAAATATCCCTGACCACATAACCCAGTAGATAAGAACAAGTTGAGTCATTGCATCCAATTATGAAAGAACCATAGTCATGAGTTGATACGAAGAATAAATGTTAATACGTCTTAAATTATAGATGTGGAAATGTTTATGACCAAGCTTTCAGAAAAAAATTTCTTCTCAAGCACAAATAGAAGTTGTTATATCCAAGTATGTAAAAAACATAGTACTGTAACAGTCCTAAATATACAGTAAATAGAGAAAAACGTTAGAGACCGAATCACTAGAAGCTCATCTTGGAGCCACTCTTAACAAGCAGGAAGTACAATATGTACTCTGATATTTTTAGTCAATCTATCTGTTCATGAATATAATAGGCTGGTCATTATTTAAATGTTACCTTAGATAATAAAAACTGGGTGTTTTGAAAGGGAATTGAGTGAAGTATGACAAGTTTTTCAGGTTGTTCAATGAGTACATCCATCAGTCATAACATGTAACATCAAACATATTTACAAGTAGTCTTGTCTGAATGTAAGGAGTAATATTTGTAGGATAATACAGAAAATAACTATTGACAGAGGGAATCAAACTGCTTCGAGAATGTTGTCACCAAATATGACCTGGTACATGAGCACCACCGAGTTCCAATAAAAGAGAAAAGTCAGTAGATGACAAGCTCAGTATTGATCAAGTGTAATAATAATAATAAAATAGCAATAATGGTACAGCTGCAGTAAACACCCATGTGATAGCACCACAGCCCACGTGAATGGGCAAATTTATTGGCAGTTCAAAACTATACACGTGTTTTTTCAATAATAAATCCATACAAATGAAGTAAAAAATAAATAAATGCTAAATAAATCATATTTAAGCGTAATGACATTTACAGGTGGAGCTATACAGGCAGGTTATATGGATGAGTTAGCAGTACATGTCCAATACATACATCATGAAAATCCCCACATTTACTAATCAACAACATGAGGTAACTGTTACAGATCTCCAAGACCTCCAAACAGGTCAGACCCGAATAAAGGTACGACAGCATGAACTTCATATGTGCTGAAGGGAACAGTCAAATATTTGAGTAGCTGGTTAATGCTGCAAAAATCACAGAAGAGTATGTGATTATGTAGCTGGTGTCAGTTACTGAAGGTCCAACAGTGAAATGACAACAAATGAGGTTAGTGAACAAAAACATGACAAATGTTGAAGGACTGAACTCTGTTTCACTTAGAAACATAAAACAACATGGTCACTTGGGTTTAACTCTTCTGTATATTCTGCCAAGTAAAACCAATATTTTTTATTATCTGCATCAGTCAAATTAATAAAATGTTTTAGTTCATAACATCTGAGGAAATCCATTTTAAAAAGGTGGTTTGAGAGTAGTGATGCTTCTTAGTTTTGAGTCTGCGGCAATGCAGCCCAAACTCCCAGAAGTTACTCCAGTGGAATTTAAAGAGGAAGATGCAAAATGTCTTTTACTTGTGGCCACCTGTGTGTGGTGTGGGACTCAACAGCAATCAGGACTGCATTGGTTGTGGGAGTGCATGTTGTCAACACTAGCAGGATAAAAAGACAGGCTACAGTTACTTGTGTGCAGATCACAGGCCACGCCTCCGACCACATCCCACAAAGGTGCAACAGATTGGAATCTGTACAAAGAAGTCAGTGCAGCAGCTTTTCTGGCAGATTACTTAGAGGTTTATCACCTTTTAAATTCAGACTTATCTTGTTGACTGTCTTTAACCTCATCCATGGCCTTACATTGACCTTAAAGGGTTATGTGAGGTACTTCATAGCCTGAGTATTATCTGTTGCAGGTGGAGGCTCCAGTTTGGGGCACACAGAGAAGTACTGACACAGAGGCTAAAGAATGTACTCCCGTGGATGCTTCTATGGGCAAATGTCCTTAATAATCTTCCAGCATAATTCTTTCAGTTGGATAGTAAACACTTCTGCATCTCATCATCTTTGGGTGTTCAGGCTTTAGAAGATCTATCATGGTAAGACATCATAGGTCTTTTAAGAGACCAGGGATTCTGTCAGATGCATCTGCGCTGCTCTATTCTGGGGCTCATCACAGAAGCAATGTGGCAGCTTCCCTGACAGTGATATTTTGGTGTCACTTCCACAGTGGTGTCACTGCTTCTACCATTCATATATTCTGTCAGTGCCTGAACAGAGAGGAGGGGGTGTATTTCTTTAAATTTGTTCATGATTTCTACCAAATGCTCTTGAAGTATTTGCTATTTTTAACATATTATCACCACTACACTTAGTTGTTAGAAAGCTTTTTCTAAAATTAAAGCGGTTATATCACTGCGAGACCCAAACAACATGCAAGTTTAATGTTAAAAAACCCAAAACAAAAAAAACATAACCTTGAGGCAGCAGTAGGCCAGAAACTCCTGTCTAATATAAATTTACAGCTGCGTATGACTTTCGTCACCAATTTTTCTTCAAATCTGTAAAACCCGAGTCATAGCCTAAGTATCACAAATCCGTAAGTCTTTCCATGATTACAAACCTGAAGCTCTTCCCTCACGGGGAACAATTTTGAAGTGTACTCCACCATAAACAATACATTTGTTTACAAACAGAGCTGGTAGGTAGGTACATTTATTGCGATGTGCATTGTGGGAAGCGGAGCTCCATGCAACTGCAGTAGCAAGAGGCAATGAAGCTGTTTCCATGTTTGTTGCCGCTGCAGCCATAATGTGGCTGCGTGGAGCTCTGCTTCCCACAATGCACAACGCGACAAATTTCCAGAAATGCCTGAGTGACCTACTGGCTCTGTTTGTAAACAAATGGACTGTTTATGGTGGAGCACACTTCAAAATTGTTTACCGTGAGGGAAGGGATTCAGGTGTGTGATCACGGAAAGACTGCCGGATTTGTGATACTAAGGCTATGACACGAGTTTTACAGATTTGATTAAAAATTGGTGATGAAAGTCATATGCAGCTTTAAGCTTTTGTCAAAGTATCCACGCAGCTTTGAAAAGAGTGACGGGTGAGTTCACAGATTGCCTGATAAAGGGGTGAGAATATTCTAAATATATAAGATACATTTAGTATTTTTGTTAAGATTGTCCTAATGGTCCTCTCCACAGCAGCAGAAATATTCTGTCAACCACAATTTACTGCAGGCAACACACAGACTATGGACAAGTACGTCATACAACCCTACTGTAAAAAAAATCAGAACCCTTTAAAAAGCCCTGAACAACAGATTTCGGCTTCTTAAACCTCCAAACAACAGATGATTTTCCATTTTGGAGACTGGTCCAACATCCCAATGCAAACAGTGCATGATAAAGCTACTCTGATGGCAAAGGGGGAGGGGCTTATCCCTCCTGTACGCTCTGATGTCTTTCCTTTATTCTGTATATTTATGTGAAGTTAACATAGAAGATGCCAAAACACTGAATACACAGATACAAAACATCTTCCCTAAACACATCACTGAGGTACAGAGCATGCAGATGACATGTCAAATGTCAGAGTGGTGGTACATGTGGTGGTCAATTGTACATACAAGATGGTGTCTGTGTCTCAGCATCACCAGAGGAACGGCAGCAGTCACGGCTGCTGAATAGACATCAGGATAAGCTGCGGGTGCTGCTCTCTTGTTCTGAAGAGTCTGGACGCTGGTCTGACTGAGGCGACGTATACAGGAAGTTACAGCACACATACAGCGGGAATGACAACAAACGGCTGTCCAGGTTCATCACCACATACTCCTGAGTAATAGGACAGGCTGAGTGTTAGACAAGTCTACAACAGAACCTGTGTCCAGTCCTAGTCACAGCTGCAGCTCAACGGTACTGACCTGGTCTTTCTCTAAAGTCAGAAGCTGGTACCCCGTTGATCGACTACAGACCAGCTTTCCACGGTTATCAAAGGACGCAAGACGTAACCTGGACAAATGTGAAAAGTTTGGCTACATTTGAGGACACTCGCATTCTTTAAAACAAACTAACACAAAAAGTTAATTTTGCAGTAATGACAGTTCATTTAAAGACACAATTGTACAAATATGTGTAAGGGTCTATTCACAGATCTATTTTATTTTAAACTGCAATTTTTGGTCACTGCAGCATAAAATCAAGCAACCCCATACATCATTTCAATCCAGAGATTTTACTTAAAAATGGTATTTTCTACCGTTCTACATGGAACTGAGTAATTTTCAAGTCCAGTGTATGTGGCTAAAATGAATGGTGTTAAAAAATTACATTCCTAAATTTACAACAAAACTTTTGCAGTATTAAAATTCTGAAAATGAACAAATAATTATTAGAATGCATGTTGGTTAAAGATTTAACTCAATGAAAGTGAAAAGTAATATTAAGACCAAATATCTTTTATAGCAGGTGTTTGTTGGGGACAGTTTTGTTTTCCACAACAGAAAGTTATTTTTAAAGTGATTTTCTACAAAAAAAAAAAAAAAACCAAACACACATCAGTATCAGTGTTGCTGCAAATTAATGACATATCCCTGACTGGTAATCAAAAAAATAATCCTCCAAGCATATTTGGTGCCATTGCGTAAACAAACTGGCAGCTGTAGAGTAAAAAATATGACAATGAATTAATATTTAGTAGTGATGATCAGGACTAGATTTAAAAGCTGCAACTAAGTTCAAGTTAAAAATAATATCAATATACAATATTTTCATGTCAGTTTTTGACTTTTTTGTTCAGAGAAAACAAAGTGAAGCACAAAGATTATAACAATTTATCTTTGCATACTGCACATATTTGTTCCTTTAAACACCAAATGTGTGTTTTGTTTAGGGTTGAACCACTGTTCACCTGTATGCCAGATGTCTCCGTGGTTGGAGACTCACAGCGCCCCCACATGGTTGACTTAGAGTATTCCTCTTAAATACTATGAAGCGGTTTGTGTAGGTCACCAGAAGATCAAAACCAAAGTTAAAACCTGTCCAGCGCCAGCAGTACTGTGGAAAATGAAATAGTATGACATTTAAGCACATTTGAATACAAATAAATAATAATTATATGGCAAGAAAATATTTTAACAGTGTAATAGTCCAACTCACGTCTCCATCTTTAGTCAACTTCCTGCCACACCTCATACTGCTGAGCTCAAACTCCTCTTTGTTCGCTTCCTGAGGACTGATCATAAACAGACAACAGTATTTAATTCATATTCAGGGCACATACACATATGGTGACATCAAGATCTGACAGCACCCAAAAAGAAAAAACAGTATCAGGCTCTTACCCATTATCATTGTCAAATTCTGTCCGGAGCATGGCAAACCATTGGTTTTTGTACACAGATGTTAACCAATCTGGAAAATAATGTACAGATGGAAAAATACTTACGGTAATGAAATACTTCTACTACAGCTTCTTTAAAAATTTTGGGTAAGTTTATGGTGGATGACATGATTAAATTTGATTTTCGTCACCCCATTTATACGTGAAAGACTATGATACCAAATGTAAATGCTTTCAGTAAATGTACCAAAAAGTACTACAGATTTTGATTTACTTTTGTTAGAGCATATAAAGCATAAATGTTGTAAACATAAAGAAACAGCATAGTACCAGGGGGCAGAATATTGTCTCTCTCCAGGATTCGTGCAGATGCGAGATCGTTGACGATATACTGAAGGCGAACATATTTGAAAACTGACCGAAACGGTGCACCGTCCTCCGTACTCAAGAAGGGCTCCTGTTCACAAAGGTCTGTTGAAAAAAACAACGACAACAAATTTAGCCACCAAAGTAAGGCAACAAAAATAACTTGGGTTTCATGTTTAGTATTTTATAAATCATGGGTTGACCTGTTCTGCGTTTACAAAGCCAGGCGTCAGCATCAGCCAGCAGCTGCTTGATGGGGCCGTCCCATGACAGATTAAGCTGCAGAAACATCCACTAGAAATGAAAGAAGAGATAAAGAAATAAGACATATTGAAACACAAATAAGCAAAACAGAAAATAACATGATTATATTAATATTACTTGTATCTGACTTGTAGTTGTATTACTCCATGTCCCTGTATTTATACTAGTGCTGTCAAATGGTAACACTTTTTAATCAGATTAATCACAGAGTTGCTGTGGAATAATTTCATTAACCACAATTAAATATCATTCATTTTTAATCTATATTAATTGCATTTCATTTTGCATGACCAAACAGACTCAAGAAAGAAGGGAATATATATGCACTTAACGTGTTTATTAAACACCTTCAATAGTTTCAAACAAAAAACTTGAAACAACTGTTCCATCTTGGGTTTTTTGTCCTCATATTTCCATCCAGTGGGCCAATGTGCTGTTCAGTGTCTTCCATATTTATGGGTTGGTTCTGTTGCCTGTCACTACCAAGGTTATTATCATTAATGAAAACTAACAAAATGATGAAAACTAGAATTGAAAAAACATTTTTGTTGACTGAAATAAATAAAAACAATAATCAAAAGAAAAAAACGATAACTGAAACTGTATTGTGTGCTTAGAAAACTAAAACGTATAAAAATTATGGATAAAATTCCCTTCATTTTTGTCTTTATCAATGTCAGATTGATGTAAAATTGATTTATTTTGCTCAAGCAATTTTAGCTGGCGGCACTTCACGGTCCGTCACTTCTCATCACTTGTCTTTAGAGTCAGCTTTTCGTCCCCACTCTACCTGGCAACATGGAGACTAAAGTTGGGAGAAAGCAGCAGAGTCCTGTATGGGATTTATTTGAATATGACGGTGAGGAAGATTAAAGATATGAAAAAACTAAAACTAATACTAAAACTAAGGATATAGGAAAAAAACTAAAACTAATAAACCTACTCTAAAAACTAATTAAAACTAACTGAATTAGAGGAAAAAAGTCAAAACTAAATAAAACTAAACTATAATGAAAAATCCAAAACTATTATAACCTTGATCACTACCGGATCAACTACCCATCTGCGTATGCACAACGCTAACTCTACTTGGACAAACTGCTAGAGACTGTGTTGGCAGAGAAGTTCAGGGTTATTCTGCAGATGGGTTAACTGTGTTAAAATTTTTTAATCAGGTTAATCGTGATGATGGATTAATCCGTATTAACAGTTTAATTTTGACAGCCCTAACTTATATGTGTACCTTTTTGAGAGCAGTGTATACATCCATCTCCACCTGCATGACAAACAGATCTGAGGACTGGATGAGCTGCTCCATCACCTCGACCCTGTAAATACAGAGCAGAAACATAAAGGTGACTCCAATGTTACACTGCAACTTAAAACCATTTACACCCAAAATGTGGCAGAATTATCTCCTTATCATAAAGTGACAGCACTGAAACTTAGATAAAGGTCTGTCCTGATACCAACAGCTCATGTTATTGTTAATACTGTTAACAAACTAAAATAAAAACAATGGTTTTGAAAAGCAATAAAACTAAAACACTAGAACACGAACCAACTCAAACTGCAAGTAAATTAAGCTTTATTTTCCCCTATTTTAATGGTTCATGGTGTACACCTTTTTTCATTTCTCAGCTTCTATAAATTCAGACTTTCCTCATAATAACTACAAAGAAACTAATCAAAAACTAAATTATAAGTATTCAATTATTAAAAATAAAAAACAAACCTATAAAATAATAATAATAATAATAATAATGAACTACCACTACTACAAATAATAATAATTTTAAAAAAAATTAAAAACTTGATTACAAACTCTAACAACTCTCAAATACTAGACATATAATGAACTGGCAAATATTGAGTTTTTACCTAATAAAAGAAAATGTTAAACCAATTAGTGAAGACAAGGATTTGTTAGAAAAAGATTGTTATATTAAAGGATTGTGAGCTGAACAAATGTACCCAAGTTCTTTCATCAAGTCCACATTCTGGTGGGTCATCAGGTTGTTAAGAAGCCACTCAAGACACCTGTGGAAAGACATAAACAAGAACATATAAAATAAAAAATAACCACACAGTACAAATGTGTATATTTATTGTTTTAAAGAAATGAAATAGAGCTGATTCTCACTTCTTCATCACTGAATCCAAGCCATAGATACTCGCACAAGCGTAGTAGCCACACACAGTCTTCACACTAATGTTTTCCTTCATAGTTTCTCCACACTGCTGGATCAAACCGTCCTGTAAACAATAAACCATGACTCAGTTAGCACTTGTATAAGTTTTTTTTTATATGATGAAGTATTTTAAAAGCAACCTTTCTTCCAATTTACTGACCAGCTGGAGCATGCAAGCAGCAGCGAGAATACTGACGACTCTACTGGGCTTGATCAGAACGTCATCCCGGTACAGAGATCCAAATACAACCTGCAGAGCTACACACAGGCAAAAAATGATAAATGTCATCTGTAAGGGCACAACTCCAACCTCTTGAATTTGGAATATTTTGACAATTCCAATATTACATCCAAAGATAATTAATTATTTAGATTTTCCAAAGAGCTTCACATTTCCATCATCAAACAACTATAAGGAAAATTTTTGTTTGTCCACTGTCATAGACTTTCTTCATTACATAATACTCCATAGTATACTTTTTTATTTAAATACCCAAAACATAAATCTGGCATCTCCCCAGGACCCAAATTTACAAAAATAGATCAAAAAATGCCAAATCATCAACAATTTTAACACTCTTCCACCATCAAAATGATATCTTATAAAATAACTTGTCAGTTACAGTTAATGAAATGCGAGTGATCACTTTCATTACTGAGAGTAATGTTTTCTAAACACTTACATTTTTGTTTCGAAATCACGCACATGATTGACAGTGAGTGTATCCCAGAAGGCACAGTCAATGTCAAACCAGCCAGAAAGTGATCACTTTTTCACATTCAGGCTCAAAAGAAAACAAATGTTGATAATTTGATCAGGCCAATGAATGAGCACTGTTTCTCAGTTTGTTCAGCACAGACCCCATAAACACAGGACACTTTCCCTTTACATTAACAAAATATTAAACTTTATAAAACTAAACAACATGAACGAAACAGACCAAATATCAAACAGAAATAATTACAAGAATTTACACTTAATATTTGCACTAAGCATCCATAACAGTGCTTGTGGCTCTAACATAATACTTAAATGAGGAATACAGTCTCATCAGCCACTGGCTCTTTTGATCGAATTTTTCTCACCTTCTGTGTCGATGTTCTGGTCAGGAATCTCCAAGCTGATTTCCATCATGTTTGACTCCTTCCATGAGCCACTGAACATGCTGGAGAAATATCCAGACTGCAACATTTAAGAAAAGACAGGAAACAAAAGACAGGAGGAGAGAGTATTTAAGAAAAACAAGGGCAAGGATGCTGTGTGACTGAGTACTGTGGTCACATTGTTCACCTTTACCTGACACAGATACACTTTGTGAAGGTTCCATTCTTGCCCCAGGGCACAAATGCGAATGTCACTGTTTTCGCCGTTCAAAAACAATGTCTGATAAATGTATCTGGATGTGCTTTTCAATTTCTTTCTGCTCAAGTTTGGAAAACACAAAACAAAAGAGAAAAGAAAATGAAGGTAAGAGGAAATATTGATAACTTTAAAGTGTCCAATGGATTATTAAGATGCTGACTGCACTCACCTGCGAGGTGTATCTAGAATCGCATCATCTTCATCCTGCTCACTGTCACAGTCACACTGAGCATTTCGTTTCCTCTTCTTACATTCACATCCATGTTTGTGACTGAATGTGCTTGTGCCCTCTGCAGCTTCTTCTGGTCCCTGAGAGGGGGACTGGAATCTGCTTCCCAGACTTCCCATCTCTACTGTATCAAAACTACAGACACAGAACAATGATCAGAAATAATAAGTCAGCTACACAGTAGTGTTTAATAATAGCCATCAGGCACTATCATCAACAACTTCTACTGATACTTACAGTTGATAAAAAAAAAGACCTATGGCTACCAATTAATCAGCCAAAATAATTTAATGGACTAAAACATGATACAGTTTTTACATTAAGTTAGAATAAATATATCTAACATTAATGTAAATAAATGACAACAATATATAATTCATTATTAATTTCTTACATATTAGTCTTGGAAAAGTATGTGAATCTCCAAGGACAATTCTTTAAGCATTGATGTATGAGGACATTACAACACTAATGGATCAATATGTTATCAGTAAGAGGGAAGACACTGTTTGGGACTTTGGTTTTAGTGTACTGTAGGTTGTTGTCATTTTTTTTTTTTTACCTTTTAGAATGAACTCAGTTAACTTATTTACTATCAGTCAGGATGCTAACCACTGTTCACTGTTCAGTAAATGTTCACTTTACTTTAATCAGAAGAAGCAAATTTATACACTTGTAAAACTATAACAAGACAGGAAATTAAAATATCATTAGTGATTAGTGATGATCAAGCAATTTAAAGTGAAGTATTGTTTAACATGTTTTCATCAATACATCCACCTTTACATGATACACATTTCTTGATCATAGGGTGGCTGGTAAAACAATGGTTATTATAATTACATAACTTTATTTCATGTCATAATATAACTTTTAGGCTGTTACTATTGGTCCGTGCCCGGACCCATTTCGCTGCTAACTATTTGTCCGGCACTTCCTGTGTACCTGCGCAGTGAGCCGTTGCGTAGTGATACGTAAGTGCGCCTGGATGCCTAACCCTAACCCATTTTAGCGCGAAAGAATGCTGGCGCAGTGGCGTACTGCACAGGTAAATCGGAACTAGTACGGACAAATAGCTAGCAGCGACATGGGTCCGGGTCGGACCTAAAGACACTTCGTAACTTTAATATTGTATTGGGATATTTTTGCTGTAGATCAGTGGCTAGGATCATCACAACATAATGGTATATCGCATCATTTTTGTCTTTATGCTTAATTTGGTTACACTGTCAAAACACAATGCATAATGTTTTGCTCTTTTACTTCAGTTTTAACACCTAACACTTTGTCAGTTTTTTGTTTTTCTCTTTTTTGCTTTAAATTTCCTACTTCTAGATGTTTGACCATAACAAATAAAACTGAAAATAACTATCTGATGTTTTCAACTTCCAATCAACAATCAGCCATTAAACTGCCAAGAAAGAATGATTTGAGAATGAGAAAATCGATTGACACTGACTGATCTTTTTTTCAGGATGGCATTTTAGCCACATTCCACAGCCCCACTTGATCTTTATGTTTCCACCTCATGAGATTACACTAAAAGTGTTAGATGGTTTCATTAAAACCCATTATCTACTACAGATCCCATTTAAAGTAAGTGTAAATACACTCGAAAACAGTTTAATCTTTGCGTTTTTAAGAACAAAACCTCATCTCAAATTTGACCACACTAGTTCAGTGAAAGAATGTAAAGGAAGCACTCCCTCTTGTACTAATGAAAACCATGTGCTCAGCGTTCAGACAAACAAAAACTCACCTGAGGTTTAGTAAAACCGCCTTTTGAAGGACAAGTGTGCAGTATATTTAATATATTATTGGTTGTTTCAGGCGTTTATGTCCAGATGAAGGTAAGCTAACCTCAGAGCTAGCTTAGCTGCCGAATCAACAAACAAAAACAAGTTTGGAAAAAACAACAGCGGCTCTGACAAGTCGCTTTATCAGTCAAACATCCAGACAGCAAAATATTCCGCCGTGCCGCTTACATTCTTGCTGTTTACAGTTAACATAAAGCCAGAGTGAGAAGCTGATGATGTGTAACTGCTCCAAAAATCAGTGGCTGCTTTTGTTCTTCTTCTTCTCTCATTTAATAGTGTAGTCATCTCGTCTTAACTGAAGGCTGCTCTCGGTGCTGCCCCCTGCCGGTGTCCTGTAGAGCCACCCTACCTGTCAAGCTCATTGATATATTCCGCTGCCTTCCACATCCACATCCCATAGACGAAGGCAGCAGAATGGGGTCAAACTGACCCCAAGGAATACACAAGGGATAAGAAAGGCCTTTCTTATATACTGTTTACCTATGGTCGAGTTGAGCTACCTTGCGCTACTGAGCATGCGCACGCTTACGCATGACTCCCCCAAGCGTTTTTACAGTTAAATTCCCATCGATATGTGCTACCCCAGGGAGAAGTGATCATATTTTGTAAGTATATTTCTTTTATAGTACCTTTTGAGCAGTAAGCATTTACATATGCACGAGCGATAGACGTATAATATTGACGTTAGATGATAATAGGAAGTTCTCATGGTATGATATTAGCGTTAAATACGTGGGTCACCTGGGTGTTAATGGCGTTTAGATTATTGTTTAGAAGCCTAACTGAATAAATCAATGTTAACAATGTAAGTTTGGAAAACAAACGAAATGCCTTACTGTACAAATACCGACATACCTGGTTCCCCAGTCTTTCTTCTTTGTTATTTATCATATGCAAATCTGTAAGTTTTGTGGGTGTACGTGTATAATCAGACAGGTGGACAACAACAATATTCAACCTCAGCAATGAAACCTAACTTTAGTCAATGGCGCCTCCTACTGTCGACACCACAAACACCACCGTGGCAAAGGGAAATTAACCAACAATTGATATAATTTAATCGAGCAAATTCTTTTCGACAGTTAATCGATAGTTGAAAAAATTGTTTACATCCCTAGTTGCTATAAACTTGTCCGCTGTATTGTGTTTAAATATGTCTGTTAAATGTCCAAACTGCAAAGAAAGTAATGTTAGTCAACTCACATTCACCCGTTCCAACCCAACAATTTATATTGAAATTAGGAACTAGGGATGTAAACAGTTAATCGACTATCAGTTCATCATCAATAAGAATTTGCTCGATTAAATTACAATGTTGTTAATTGCCTTTTTCCACGGTGGTGTTTGTAGTGTTGACAGTAGGGGGCGCCACTGCCTAAACTAGGCTTCATCGCTGAGGTTAAATATTGGGGGGAGTTGTCCACCTGTCCACACCTGTCCGAAGGCTGTGGGATAGCCATCGAACCGGATCGTGGCGTTGATGGGTGTCCAGTGATACAATAAATCAATCATTAAGGAATATAACATGCTTTTTTCATGAAGTATATAAACTTATAGACCCTATTGAAAGAGAAATTCAGGTTCTCAGGAAAATAAATTAATCAGTTCTTATCAATGAATCGTTAATCTATCGATAAGGTCAACCAACTAATGATTAATGAATTAATTGATAATTTGCATCCCTATTAGGAACCAGTTATCACTAACTTTGCAGCCCCCGGTGAGAAATGACTCAGAACAGTGGGAATCAGGGCACTGGATTAAATAAATTCATTTTCCCAAATTCTAGGAGTCACAAATTTTTGCCAGTATGGCTGTGAAATGGGTGTTAAATGCTGTTCTAAGTAGTCTAAAAAGGTCTTAAAAAGTCTTGAATTAACTTGTAGAAACCTGTAGGAACCCTGATCTATGATCATCTATTATTAATCTGATATTAATGAACTCAGTATTATAAGATACACTTGTCAGTAGCTATGAATGTTATTTTCAGATACACCTTATGATATGCAAAGACTGCCTAAACCTGTGTATGTTTGACAGTGAGATCCACAGGATGGAGGTGGAGCAGGAGGCGAGCCCACATCGATGTATATCAGGCTCCATCTCCATCGATTTTGACCCCAAACGCATAGAGCCGCCTCCAAAGGTACTTCTGACATTCTTGTTTCACTGTAAACCACTAAACAAAAACAAAGCTGACTGAACCTGGAATTCTTTTCACTTTCTTTGTGTCAAATGGTGTTTTTATTTGCAGTGACAGTTTTAATCTTTATTTGAAAACCGTCATTTTTAGTCCACTTTGGGTTTACAAAGTTATTTTTTCACTAATAGATTTAGTGTCAATAATATTTACTTTTGTTTTAGGATTGAATCTTCCATTATGAATTATTCATTCATTCATTCATTCATTTTTTGCTTAGTCCTTGAGAGAGTCATGGGAATACTGGAACCTGTCCCACCTACCATCAGGCAAAGGCGGGTTAGATCCTGCGTTGCCATAACAAGGCTGACATATAGACATAAACAACCATTCATTCTTATTAATTTTTCTCCCTTTCATTTAATTTAACCAATTAAACTTTTAAGGAGAACATGCAAACTCCTTGGTTCAACAAAAATAAACAGGAAACATTCTTCAAAGAGACAATCTCATAATTTACACAACAACAACAACAACAATAATAATAATAATAATAATAATAATAATAATAATAATAATAATAATAATTATTATTATTATTATAGGGTGACATAGTGGTCCCCATGTCTGTGTGGGTTCTCTCCGGGTATTCCAGCTTCCTCCCACCATCCAAACACATGCACTGATAGGTTAATTGGTTAATCTAAATTGCCCATAGGTGTGAATG
>JAPQRP010000005.1:9502561-9519262 GCA_037367295.1 Apogon hyalosoma
AAGGGGCCCACTCCAGTGTCATATAGAATTCTGACCCCATGGAAATCTGAACGCTTATCATATGAATTTGTACTATATGTTGATTAAAATCTTCTTATACATTTCTATATCATAATAAGCTTAAATATGTGGGTATAATTAGAATTTTCACTAGAAACTACTAAATTCATTCATTCCTATACCCACTGAAGTAAATAAACTGTGTTCATTTTAGAGTTGCTGGACATCATAGACATGAAATCTATCCTAAATTATGAAAACATTAAAAAAAAAAAACAGGTTTTATTTATTTATTTATTTATTAATATTTGTAACAAAACTTATGTAACACTGAATGGGTGAAAAGAGATTGCAGTAAAGGTTATGGGATTCAAATCAATAACAGTTTTTTTTTTTTTTTTGAGTAAATAACAGGTGTTAATCACAGATTCATAGATATATTTGTAATATCATGTGCTTTGTGCAATGCATTATTGTAAATACATTTTTGTGCTTTTCATAACATGTCATGTGTTTATATATTCTTTAAAGGGCTCATATTTTGTTAAGCCCACTTTTCTGAGTCTGTGGTTCATTTATTTGTGTATTTGGACCTTGATAGCTCATACAGTTTGAATTTGAACCCTCCAGGTGCTGCAAAGCTATCTTTAGATTCATTTGGGCAAAAATCCAGTGGATTTCTCCAACCTGTTTGAATTCCTTCTTAATTTGTTGCGCCTATAACTAGTTCCATCACCACATTTGCACATATAAGGTCCAGACTTCCGACAACCATTTAATTTCATTTAGTCCATACTACGTAAACTAAAAGTCCATGTCTAAACTTCAAGTCGATTACTTCTAATATTCAGTTGGTGGTTAATAAATTAATGACCACAAGTGGCTGAGCACAAGTGACAGAGAAGAACGATCAACAGCTTGGAGGGGGTGGGGCCTGATGTAGCTCATGTGCATTTAAAGGGCCAGAGCTCCAAACCACCTTTCTGGTGTCATTACTTAGAAAGAGGATTGAAGGTGGACCTGTGGAGTTGAATGAATGAAGAATTCAGACCCAAGCAGAGCATTTACAGTTTATGTAGACCACAGGGAAATGTTTGAAAATGCATAATTCCATTGAAAAAAGACAAACATCACTCCTTTAGATAAACTTTTATTTATTTATTTATTTATTTACAAATTTGGTGATTTGTTAGGGGGTGGTCACTTTTCTCTCTGACACTATCTGATACTCATTTTCTGAACCCGCTTTATCCTCACTAGGTTCACAGGGATGCAGTAGCCCATCCCAGCTACCTATAGGCAAAGGCTATGGATGAGTTGACAGTTCATGGCAGGGTCGACATATAGAGACAATCACTCTCACATTCACACCCATGGGCAATTTTAGGTCTAACATTTAGATTTAGCATTTATATATTTACATTTACTTTTAATATTTAACATTTAGATTTATATTTAATATTTAGTTTTAACATTTAGATTTAAAATTTATATATAACATTTAGTTTTAACATTTAACATTTAGATTTAACATTTACGTGTGATATTTAACATTTATATTTAATATTTAGATTTAACATTTACGTATGATATTTAATATTTACATTTAACTATTTCATTTATTTCTAAGATGACCATCAGTGCAACCTATCAGAGCATGTGTTTGAACGGTGGGAGGAAGCCGGAGGAAACCGGAGGAAGCCGGCATGAACCCATGCAGATGAGGGGGAGAACATGCAAACTTCACACAGAAAGGTCCCTGATTGGAACCCAGGCCACATGCAAAATTCTAGATTGTGCACGCAAATTAGTGCATGCAAAATGGGATCTTAGTAGATCCAACTCGCAGTGTTTTGTTGTTAAAGACAACAATTGCAGTTTAAAAGTGACTTTAATGCAGAAGTATCTTAAAGTTCAAACACTTCTCAAGGCGTCCACTGTAACCAAACTGTCAACTTAGAAACTGTAGATTTTGTGTTGAAGTGTAAAGTGGTGAGCAAGGAAATAGTTAACTAATGCTACTGTAATAGTTGTAAAACCTCTTCCAACTTGTAACAAAAATTGTGTCCTTACGTGATGCTGTTGGTAAATTTTCTTTCATATTAGCCACTCTGAGTTTAAAATATTGTATTTCCTATCATCATCTTTTCTTTGAATTTCTTTCATATAGATATATATATAGCCCTTTCTCTCTTCCTCTCCAACGGCCTGGGTTTCATACACTGCCGCAGCTACGTGAGTCTGCGTTGTGTGTGATTATGGGATGCTAGTGGGGGTGCAGTCCATAGGAAATGAGACAGAGGAGTTCAGAATCGTGGCAGGACGGTTTATTACGGCCAAGTATCATCTGTAGGTTGATACAACGTACTTAAGAAAACATGGTGCCCAGGCCACCCATATCAACCCTACAGGGTAACAGAGGGAGAAAAAGCACTACCGAAACTTTAGCTGAAGAGGAACATGTGTTGTAATAGTACCATCTATCAGCGTAACATACACACTGCCTTACATATGTATTTATTTATTTTTATTTGATTTGATTTGATTTGAATAAGATCAGCTCAGTTCAGCTTTCTGGGAAGTAATGCATGTCAAACAAGGGAGGAAAAAGGTCATAATGGGGGTAGAATTTTTAAATTATCAATTATTATCATTATTCCAATGCAAATTAATATTTTCCCCTTCTTTATAATATAAATTGCAAATTTATTGTTTTATTAATAAGTTTTGTTTGGATTTGTTGTTGGTATGTTGAACAAAGATCATTTCAAGCTTTGATAGTCCGATTGACTCAGATCTTTTTATCTGCAGATATGTCTCATATTCAACTCTAAAGTCACTGATGTTTTTATTTTCTCATTAATGAAGAACCTTGACCGCTCCGGAACTTGTTACGTTTGCGTAATTGTCCCCTAGAAAGATGGCGGCGCCTTTAAGAGCATGTGAATATTTCCTGGATGGGCGTGGTCAGTTGTGGAAAGCAGCCAATAGGAGTGGGGCAGCTCTTTCACAACATTCAGATCCCTCCCGCTGCTTCCGTCCTCCCTCCTCCTCTCCGCTGGACCAGGCGGCTGTGACACGTAACTCTGTCCGTTTCATGTACGTGACCAGGCAGGACACGTCCACCTGGGCCAGGAGCAGAAGGGGGGACTTCTACGAGCCTATGTCTGTCCAAAATCTGATTTATCTTAGACATTTCTTAACATGGAGGCAAGAGACGCGACAGCAGGTAATGCGGTTGTTATTAGTTTGTGTTGTGGTTCCACCAGACCACTAACCAGACAGATGAGCATGTTAATCCAGGGATAAACGGTTATAAGTTGAATGTATAAACAATATTTTGCTGTGCTGTAAATCTTTCAGCGGAAGCTCGTCTCAGTAAAGCCAGATAAGATGGTACAGATGATGTTCACGTAACGTCTGGCTCATAAACATTAGTCAGAGGAGGCTGTTAACGGTGTCTGTCTGCTGAACTTCCAGGTGCTCATGTGAGCAGTGATGAAGGGGAACAAGCTGCTAAGAAGGATGCAGCTCCTCCAAAAGAGAAATCACAGTCCAAGAGCAGGATGGAGCAGATCTTCGGCTTTAAGAAGGAGGACCTGAGCTCCTGGCACAACCTGGTGGCCCTTCTGAACCGCCCCACAGACCCTGCTTCTCTGGGCATCTTCCGCTGCTTGTTTGGTAAGCAACAGTGGAATGGAACTAGCAACTTTTACACATCTCAACCATGTCTACTTGACTTGAGTATTTCCATATTCTTCTACTCCACTACATTGAGAGCTTTAGTTACTTTTCATATGACAGTTTTTCATCCCCTTCCTGTTTAGTTAAATGTGTTTGTGTCTTTATGGGTTGAGAAAATTCTCCTCCTTAAACTAAATAAATTCTTGAATACTGGAAAAGCTTTGAGATCATGAAAAAAAGAAACATTTAGAGATAAAGCGTTCATATATGACTGTGATACTACAAACATGATGATTATGTAGAATATGATGCAGTAATGTATATGAAATGGTTCAAATGAGTTTAACCTTAAAAAATGCAACATACATATTAATGCAGCAGTAAAATGAATCCAAAACATCACATATAATAGTAGAACATTGGGATAATTTACTTCAAAATTACTACTTTTATTTTTCATACTTTAAGTACATTTTGCTGATAATACGTACATACATTTGCTTAAGAAGCAGAGGGTATTTAATAATGTTGATGTTGATTTGAGAGAACTGTTGATGTTGCTTATTCAAACAGGAAAAAACTGTGGATTTTTTTATATGTGCAAAGAAAGACTTTCAAGACACGATATGGACTGTGCAAAAAAGTAAGCCAGTGTTTATGTGACTTTGAAGTAAATGGCATGTCAGTTTTCTCCAGTGCATTTACTCAGTATTATTTGAAGACAGAGTAAATGAAAATGTACATATTGGAGGAAGTCATTATGTGTAGTTTAGGTCCTCATTAGACACCAGATTTCTGTTTTGGGTTTGAGCTGAAAAGGTTTAAGAACCACTGATGTGAAGAATACTTCTACTCAGTATTACTTCTTCTTTCTCAGTCATAGCTGATCAATCAGGAGCAGATCTCTTATTAAACCTTCCTGTGAAACCTTTCTACTTTCATGTGTGTTCTTTGTAGGTATGCTGATGGCAATCGACATCACACAAGAACGTGGCCTCAGTCATCTGGACTACAAGTACCTGGATGGGGCGCCCGTCTGTCGTTTTCCACTCTTTAACTTCTTACAGCCTCTGCCGATGGACTGGATGTACCTGGTTTACATGGTCATGTTTCTTGGTGGGTCACACTCTTGTTTTATTTTAGAAGTTTTACACTTGTTGCACCTCTGTTTATAGAGGCTGGTGGAAGCTTCTATGACAGTGGTGACAGTGACAGGTTGCATGGAAGTCAGTATCTGTGTTAGAGATGAAAGGGAAACTATTAAACATGAAATACATTTTTTTAGGTTTCATCTTTGAAACTAATGCAAAAATCTCACAATTTTAAGTCTGCACTTAACCCATAAAGATCCAGGACTACTTTTGTGGCAGTTCCCAACTTATTTTTTTCTCTATACTGAAACTATCTTAAGTGTTTTGTCACCATTTATTGTAATATTATCGTCTTTATTTTGAGTTTTTTCAGAGTAAATTGTATTTTCCTATATTTAATTCACTGATCATGTACATGTTCATTAAAGCTCAGAGTAAATTCAAAGATCATTATATCGGAAACAGAGAAAACTGAAGAAAAAGTGACTTTTTCAGTAAAATACATAGACTGAGCATAAAAACAAGTGTGTCCATCCACTGTCATTGATCCAACTCCATGGGTTTTACTGGTGAAACAATGTTGTAGAATATGATGGTGTGTCCGTGTTCACTACGGAGCCTCTGAACGTCCAAATGGGTCATATCTGATGACCATGAAAAGATGACAAACTGCATTTTACAACAATTATAAACATGTATTGACAAGATTAATGGATCAACAGGTATTAAACATTTTCAGTCTGTTGACGGTCTTGGTTGCAAGTGGCTGTTTGGGTCTTTATGGGTTAAACAAAGTTGTTTGTCATGTTTTCATTGTAGGGGCTGTTGGCATCATGCTTGGGTGTTTCTACCGACTTTCCTGCCTTATGTTCATATCGACTTACTGGTACATCTTCTTTCTGGATAAAACTGCCTGGAACAATCACTCTTACCTCTATGGTCTCATTGGATTCCAGCTCACGCTCATGGATGGTAACAGATACTGGTAAGTAGATGTTTATAGGTTTGCCTATTTATACACCTCTGGGCAAGATTATGAGGTAGCTTCAAATGTCTAGCCTTGAACCAAACTGAAAACCTCTGGAATGTGACGAGAGGAAGATGTATGGTCACATTCCATCAAACCAAACTGAGCGGCTGTTGTGGAATCAAACAACCTTCTAAGAGAGATTAAGTTTAGTACACATACATTTATTAAAGTAAGATAAACATTACAAAAGTCACTTTATAACTTATAATTAGTGTAAAAATGGTATAAAACTTTAATATAACTTTAGTAGAAAAAGTGAACATGAACTTATATTCATTTGATTATCTGAGGAGTAGGACTATTATATTATATTCTTACTTAAGAAGTAATGCTGTCAGTAGTTTGTAGAAAAAGTTGATTTTAGTCACACATTCCCTAAATGGTAAAATATATGGTCTGTAACCTGGCTTTCCCAAACTGTTTGGGACCCAAAACAGGTCGCAGACTCATTTTTGCTGGGTCACCACTTGGCAGAGTAAAATACATAGCTATAGCTATGTGTTTGTGTATTTTAGCCTTTGAATTGTAATAATTGCAGAAAGGTTTCAGTTATTAGGTGTTTAGTCTATTGTTACCCATCTAACATTCCCCAACAGTGTTTGAAGTGGATGCTAACATCTTGCTGAGCATTACTGACATTCCCATAGCATTGTCCTTAATGTGGATTAGGCAGCAAATTGCCTTTATTCAGCATTGATTTGATGGTGCAAGAGTCAGTGAAAAATGTAGATATTTTGGCATTTCATGGTATACTTTTTCTTAAGAGACATCAAATATTTCTTTTATGTGTATAATCTGAAAAACCTTGGGCACCTGTGATCTATTTAATGAGCTTTTCTTTGTACTCAACGGAGTTACAAATTGACTTTCTGGTTTTCATGTAGGTCCATTGATGGTTTGCGGAGACCCAGTATAAGAAACGCTCATGTGCCACTGTGGAACTACACATTGTTGAGGACACAGGTTAGTGCATCTGTAACATATCATTTTCATTTCATCACCGTTCATGCCTGTGTACAGTCATTCTAATACTGACTATTTTCCAAAAGATTTTTATTGTGTACTTCATCGCTGGGATTAAAAAGTTGGATGCTGACTGGGTGGAGGGGTACTCGATGTCGTACCTGGCGCATCATTGGCTTTTTGACCCTTTTAAGTATGTACCAACAAACAGTATGTCAGCTTCTAATCTCTGACTGTTATATCTTAAATATCTGACTGACAGTGCTATGTTTTGTGTTTCTTAGACTCATTCTTCCTGTGGAGTTAGTGAGTGTGCTGGTGGTGCATGGAGGTGGTCTGGTTCTGGATCTGACAGCCGGATACCTGCTTTTCTTTGACGTCACAAGGCCTTATGCATTTTTCTTTGTCTCCTACTTCCACTGTATGAACTCTCAGCTTTTCAGCATTGGTGAGTTTGTTGTTGTAAACACATTTAATGAAGTATGTTTTCTGTTCTGCCATTTTCTTTTTTATTTATTATAACCTATTTATTTATTTCTTATTTTTATATTATTCTTATTTCTTATTCATTAACTTATTAAATAAATTATTGCGCTAACTGCAATTATTCTCCGTAATTGTGATAATTGCCTCTGTTCAGCTGTATAAAAAGGACTATATGAAACAAACACCATATTCCCATCACAGTTCCCACATATTTTCTACCATTGAGATTTGACTGGCTGTTTTTTAATTAGTCTGTTTGCACTCTGTTCATCTTGAGGCACTTTACTTTAATTGTTAGTTGTTGTTGTCAGTAATTTCTTTGTATATTTCAGTAATAGGCATATAGGGCTGGGTAATATATTGAATTAATTCATTTGGATGTGTCAAAAATCCCGACATCTTAAAATGGTGATAAGTGCTTTTTCTGGAGTCCTTTCTTCAACAAATATTAAATTGTAACCTGTGTGTTGTAATATATTCATTGTGAGTTGTTTCTCCAATCATTGCCTCCCACTGGAGCTTTATTTTATGTAAAACTGGTGTTATTTTTAACATAATGCACATTGACACCTTTCCAAGTGCTCTAAAGAAAATAATTCAGTCATGTTTTGTCTTGAGATTAGGTAGACAGAAAAAAAATCATGATTTTTCCAAAACACTGCAAGAAACAGATTTAATTTTTGTTTTTAAGGCTAGTAAGTGGTTCCTATTCTTCATTAGATGCACTGTATGTGTATAAATAACTATTGTTAGGCTCATACTAAACTGGTGGCATAAAATGTACAGAAAAAAAGCCATTAAATCACTCAAAATACCATTTATGAAAAATGTCATTATCATAACAACCTAAAGAGTTTCATTGTTTGCAGGGATGTTTTCCTACACAATGCTGGCCACCAGTCCTCTCTTCTGCTATACCGACTGGCCAAGAAGATTCTTCAGCCATTTCCCAGAATTCCTCAGGGGAATCCTGCCACTCACGTCGTCAGACATTCAGCCCAGTTCCTCCTGTGTTTACAGTGAGACTGAGAGCAGGAGCACCGCACACCAGGAGACCTCACCTGCCACCAAATCATCCAAACTAAAACTTAAACACAAGCTACGAGCAATTTTTACCATTGTTTATATATTAGAACAGTTGTTCCTGCCGTACTCCCACTTCATCACACAGGTACATCTGCCTCAGTGGATGTTTTTGTCTCAGATTACAACAGTTTTTAAGTTCATTTACTGAACTGATAAGATGATGCACTAAGTTCGCTGAGTACTTTTGGGCAGAGGTTGCACTATGCTGTCAACAAAGGCCTTTTATCCTCTGAGTCACAGGACTGATACTATAGTTGCTTAATCTGTGTCAACACTGTCAGCAAACAGCAGTTTAGACTCAATTTGTCAGCAAACAGGTGGAAGTCCTACAGAAACAGATACTTAACCAGTCACTTTCTATGTTTCCCTCTGCTCACTATCAATTTTAAATTGTAATATAGGTAAAAATTTAATAAAACCAACAGAAACAGCCAATTAGATTAGGTTAAAAGAAAAGTAATTTTTAAAATATTCACGCCATCATCCTGATCAATGTCTTTTTTTCTTAATGTAGGGTTACAACAACTGGACTAATGGCTTGTACGGCTACTCATGGGACATGATGGTTCACTCCCGTAGCCATCAACATGTTAAGATCACCTACAGAGATGGAGAAACAGGAGAAATTGGGTATTTGAACCCAGGGGTGAGTCACCAGCAGCGACATGTGAACATTACGTTAAATCTATTTATTCAGCTCAGCAAACACTGCTAAAACAAAGTTGGGTAGGTGACAGCACATCAGCAGGAGACAAGGATGTGACATAAATACAGGTACTTAACACTTTAATGACATGATTATTGTATGTGTTTGCTGTAGGTTTTCACACAAAGCCGTCGTTGGAAAGACCATGGAGACATGCTCAAACAGTATGCGAACTGTCTCAGTCAGCTGCTGCCTCGCTATAACGTCTCTGATCCTGAAATTTACTTCGACATCTGGGTTTCCATCAATGAACGCTTCCAGCAAAGGTACAAGAGCTGTCACTTTAAAAAAAAAAAAACAAAAAAACCCACACATATCACCACTAGGATACACCAAAGCACTTGCACCTCTATTTTGAAATACTAATTTAAATTCAAATAAAAATACACAGTATGTGTTTTCAGTCATGTATTGTTTATATGTAAATTTCACCTGTCTATCCTTCAAACATGTATATTTTTCTATGACTCAATTGATAAAGTCAGGCATTTTGGGGCGGCCATGGCTCAGGAGGTAGAGCAGGTCATCCAATAACCAAAGGTTTGGCGGTTCAAATCCCACTCTGTCTTCGTCTGTCTGTTGTGTCTTTGGGCAAGACACTTCACTCTCCTTGCCTCCAGTGTCACTCACACTGCTCTATGAATGTTCGGTGGTGGTCAGAGGGGCCATTTCGTGCGAATTGGCAGCCACGCTTCTGTCAGCCTGCACCAGGGCAGCTGTGGCTACAAATTTAGTTTACCACCACCAGAGTGAGAATGTGAGAGAAAATAATGGATCAATAATTGAAAGCGCTTTGGGTGCCTTGAAAAGCACCATAGAAATCTAATCCATTTATTTTTTTATTATTATGTCCCCGACAAGTTTCTTTTCCACTGATAGTATGGACAGTGCATTTAGACCAGGGGTGAAGGTAGTGTGGAGAGATCTCATGGCATTAAAAAAAATAGATAACCAGCGTAAGGGCTAACACATCTCAATAATACCACTCATGCCGTGATTCGAACCCCGACCTTCTGTATTGTAGCCAGTTGTGTTACCCACTGAGCTATGCAGCCACTTACACACAGTGTAGTAGTATTACTTACAGAGCTATTCACTGATTCCATTTCTGAGAAAGGTCTTGATTCTTTTCGGGATGTGACGTTTACTCCTGTGGGTGGGGCTTGGGTGCTATATTTTGCGCCCCGAGGCTCTCCTGTCTCTTGTATTGGAGGGGGTCCACTGCGCATGTACCAGTTATAACCAGTGTATAATGGTAAATGGAGAGCCTTGGGCACAGATTTTTGCCCCAAACAGGAAACAAGTGACTTGACTACTCACTAAACGACCGAAAAATTTTTTAAACTACACTTAAATGCAGATTATACATGGTACTCACAGGTGTTATCATGTACAGCTTGTTTTTTTTAAATATTAATGTTTTTGTAACCTTTTTTAGGTGATTCCTATTGTCTCATCTTCATGTGAGACAGGTGGGCCGGCGCTCTAGTGCCCTCTATCGACAAGCCGCCACTATTAGAACATGTTAACTTGTGTGTCTCTCCTCAAAGGATCTTCGATCCTCGTGTGGACATCGTGAAGGCTGATTGGTCTCCTTTCAAAGCAAACCCTTGGCTGATGCCGCTGCTGGTCGACCTGTCACCTTGGAGGACCAAGTTCATGGAGATTGAGGGCACTTTGGATAATCAGACAGAGATCGTCTTTATCGCAGATTTCCCAGGTTTAATCTTTTATGTTTGTTTAGACTGTAGTTATGTTTGTAGTCCATTTTTACTAATCTCAATGATGGGTTGCAGTTTTAATTTAATTAAAAACAGGAAAATAATACATACAGTAATATGATGCCACAACAAAATAACATTCCAACTAAAGCAAAAACTATCTTATAAAATCAAAATTAAAAAGAATAAGAGACATTAGATTGACAGTAACACTACATTTACAAACTAACATATATCTAAATATCAGCTAGTGCATATTTACACTCCTCTAGTGTTTTTTTCCATTTCATATTGTGTTGTGGTTTTTTCAATGGTTTGTGCCGTGCATTGTTTCCATAAAAATTTGGCCTCTTCCTATAGCTTTTGTTTTGAGTTTGACTGTTTTTAAAATAATTATATAGAACCCATGATAAAACTATCATTATTATTATTAAAAAAAAAAAAACAAGGAAGAATGGATGGAATACCATCCTTCCGGGTTTGAAAGGATGTATTCAATATATATATATATTGTAAACTTTTTTGGTAGGTTTTTCCATGCGTTTCTGAGGTACATGCAAAAAGATAAGCTTTTATAAGTTTCAAAGACATTTATTTGCAAATATTATATTTAGGCAAAGGGTAAATTTGTGTAAGTGCCAAAATATTTAAATATATGCAAATAAGCTTTGAATAGAACTATTTAATCCACCAGAATAATTGTGTTTATTACCTTATCTTACTTTTCATTCAGAAAGCCCAAGTTTAATGTTTAAAGTTATTAATCTATAAAATGAATGTTACGTGGCTTTAGGCAGTCCTGAACATCAATCAGGTCAATAAAAAAAAAAAGACAGGTCCTCATCAAAAATCTAATTTGTAGGTCTCCACTTGGAAAACTATGTGAGTGAAGATCTGGGCAACACCAGCATCCAGGTGCTGCAGGGTCAGGTCACTGTTGAAGTGGTTGAGGAGAAGAAGAACTACACACTGCAGCCTGGTGAGATGATGAAGGTACATCAACTCACTCCTCACTATTAACACTGTACTATTTAGTGTGAACTCAAAACGTTCACCATCATATGTGTTAATGTGTGTGTAGGTACCTGCTGGGGCTTACCATAAGGTGCACACAGTGTCAGAAGATCCTTCTTGTTATATGTATATTTACGTCAACACCACAGAGGCAGCGCTGCAGGAGAACTTCACCAAACTGTTTGAGCTTCAGGAGAGAATTCGCAACGGAACAGGTGAAGACTGACTTTACCAGCAGGCAGAGCAAATGTGATTAAAGCAGGGAATGATATCATCGCTCATTTAAATCTTCATTTCAGACTGTTAAATTCTTTAATCTTGATAGTCATGAAATGTGAGGGCTTCCAAATTTGACAGTGTCTTACTTGACAGAAACTGAGCCGCTTCCACCTGAACTGCAGCCTCTCGCTGCTGCAGAGGACGAAGTGTCAGAGGTCAACGCCACCGACCCGATTGTACGACTGTTCCTGAAGAGGCAGAGGCGCATGAAGGAGGTGAAGAAACGCAGGGAGGCCGGTCTGATGGAGCGACTAGAACGCTTTGCTGTGAAAAAGTACTACACGATACGAAGGGGGTGAGTATCGTCTCTTATGCACCATTGGTACAATAGTCCATTTAAAGATTTTACAGCTGCAGTGTTTAACAGTTTTTGTAGTGTTACTGGGCAAAAATATGTAATTACCAGAAGTGGGTGGGGTTTGAGTCACATGACTTAAGTAACAATTTTAGGACTTGACTCATCTTGAACTGAGACATGGTGTTCACCTGACTCAACTTTGACTTACGGATAATGACTTGATAAATCACTCAGCTCAGAAATGTACTGATAGATCAGTGTTTAGGGACACTAAAACCACCGGAGTAGTTGGAAGATATTTTTTGTGGTTTGATGTAACTAAAAATGACCAAATTCTCTAAGATGTAGTTTTGTCTTCTGTTTTGCAGCTTCCTGATGTCAGCCATTGCCATGCGTAACCTGGCAGTGGGTCTGCCACCCCTGGAACAGCTGACCAGAGAGGTCGACTTCGCCAACATGAAGGCACCTCAGTCAGAAGGAAACCAGGATGAACGGCTCAAAGATGAAGTTGGACATGGAGAACTTTAAAGCTGTTGTTTGGGACAAAGACAATCTGGTGAATAACCTGCAGGTGCTGGATCACATCATCTTGGACAGATGTGCATGTGTTACTACTACTGGACTGTTACTGCTCTGGGAAACTGATGCTCAGATACTAAGAGACATTTCTAATTTTCTACGCTTTTGAAATATTTGTTTCAGATGATTTTCAAATACCAAGTTGTATTTTATCTTTCGTTTATGAATTTGACTTCAAGCTAAGGACACATTCCTATTGTAGCTGCTGCAAAACAAAAATACTGTATGTTCTCTGATATGTGCCAGTTTCCTGTTTAATTTTATGGAGCATTCTGGTCAAAAATTAGCCAAATATCTGCTTTATTTGATCTGCTACTATTGCTGCTTTAATTTTTACGATGATGTAAAACAATCTGAAACATTTGACTAAATGATGAATTGATGTTTTAAGGGGGCAGCGTTTCAGGACCATAGTGAAAATAGTAGTTTGTCAGTACTCTTTCTCTTGGTACTTGGACAAAACTTAATTCACACAAGCAGATTTACAAACATGCCATTTTTTTGTTTTTAAAGTGTTTTAATCTTAAGATTTATGCTAACCCTGTAATGTGAGGAATAGCTGACAGGTGCTTACCTTTTTAGTCCCTTTTTATAATAAAGACATTAAGATGTGAATAAAGAAAACATTTTTTTTTTTCAATTAAACGGCAGAAGTCTGTGGAAATAATCATTTTATTTTTGTTAGTGTCAGTATTTTACATGTCGCCCTTCCTAAAGTGCTGAGACAGCAGAGTTCCAGTGTTCGCTGTAGGTTGACATTATGGCACATTAATGACACTTTTCACATAGTCGGACCAAACAGTACAATGATACATTATATCACAACAAGAGGGATCTCATGGTTTAGATAAGTTCCTCAGTTCAGTACATGATATTCAGATATGTAGATTTCAATGTGCTGTAATGAAGGTTCAGTTATCACACAACAAAATGAGTTAATCCAAAGGGAAGTTCAGCTCTTAGTTTGTGTACATCATCAAAGTGAATAACAACAGAGGACTGACAGCTATGATTCATTTAGAGTTTTCAGAGTAGACAGTTTAGACATAATTCATTTAAAGGGAACATGATAAAAATATGCACTTCTAAATATTGCACAGTATTTTACTGGTTTAAAATCTATTTTTCATAAATGCTTCCCTTTACATCACGGGTGACTGTTTCTAATCACCACAACTGGCCTTTTACATGTTTATGTACATTTAACATTAAAACTGTCATGCTTTGTGATAGTGTTACATATTGCCTTTAGTGAGTGTTTTCAGAAGCCTTTTTTTCCCTACATTATCCTCATGTCCAAACAAACCCAAACCTTATAGTGGAAATGTACCCCCATGAGGCATCTAAGTGAAGAGTTTTAGCCATTTTAGTTCAAAATGGAACAATAACAGAAAGAAACATGACTCCACACAGAGCTGCAATAAATTAAATCAATACTTGTTGACACCTTTGTGAATCACTGATCATCAGTTTTGAGGAATAAAAATAAAAATTCTCTGCAGCTTCTTTAAAATGAGCAGTTTTTGGTTCCTTTCCTCCACTGTGTCAACTGAATACAATGCCCTTAGCTGTTTTATTACCAAATGATTAATCAATTAATTGAGCAAAGAATCAACAATGACAATAATCATTATTTGATGTAATCATTAGTGACAAAGTTAATGCTATTTTAGGATAGTTGGCTTTGAATGACTCCAGGAGGCCAATGAGGAAAAAATTAATCCAATGCAGGCTTCATCAGTGTGTCTACAGTGGAATTATTGTTTACACTCACTATTTTATTATGTGAAGAAAGTGTACTGCAGGCAGGGGCACCTAACAAAGATGAGGCAAAATAATATTAAACTAATGTTCAGTTAAATTTAAAAATTCTGCATTGTGTGGCCTGGGATGACAGTTTGCAGTTCTCAGCCAAATAAAGAGCTTCTACGTGTTTTTAACTACATCTCCTCATATTTCCTCAATCCTCAAAATACTACATGAGAAGAGCTGCAAAGAGGACAAGATGAAACCCAATAAATTACCTTTACCGTCTGTGTTAATCTCCTCTTACAGGAAATTGTTCTCGAATGACATCAAATATTTTTTTAACCACCGCAATGATACTCACCTTCACCTAAACATGTATTTCCTCATTCTCAGGTAACACTGCACATGGCGTTCCAGAACTACAGTCAAATCTTCAAGCTAATTACTTGACCAAACTGTCACCACAGCAAACACCACATCACTCCACCGCAGATAAAAGACTTCTATTCAATAAAATGTGATGCATACCTTACTTAAAGTGCTGGGTGTTTTTTCTAACTCTGCCTCGTAGCTGTCGACTGCGCCAGAAAGCACAAACACCCTCTTCAGTCACATCTATTCCACGTTGCCCTTCTGCTCTCCTTTAGCTGCTTGGCTGAAAATTGAAAAACCGCAGCTTTGGTTCTAGAAAAGGAGGCACCTCCCTGTTTACAGGCCACGATCCAGCTCCTCTAACTCTGCCAAACAACCTCAGCGTCTGCATCTTCACATCTTCTGGTGTCCAATATCACTCCAGAGACTTCTAAATCTACTTTGAGCATCTTCCCCTAATTCTAGTAGATCATGAATTAATGTTTTTCTTTTTAGAAATAAAGCAGTATATAAATAGTTTTGCCTCTGCCTGGGTGGTAATCTTTTTGTCTGCACCTGTTTGTCTGTCAACTGGATTGCACAAAAACTACAGGCCTAATTTTCACTAAATTTAGTGGAACGGTAGGAAGTTGGGCATCCATTACCCAGAAAAATTACTTTTTGTAACAATGTGTGGTAATGTGTTAGAATTAGCTTGGTGGGGGGTTGTGGTGTACTCTGTGCTCTCCTAGTTAATATATGTATTAATCTACAGTGTATTCTCATCATCAAAATATTTTATTTGATTGATTCTAATCCCTCAAAACATTATTTTCTTTCAAGGTTAAAAATCAGCCACAGGTGTCGACTTAACGGGCATCAGGACAATGAAGGATTCCAGGTTTAAGTATTAGATGTGATGCCACTGTTAAAAGAGATTTGGCATCCACATGTCAAATGTGCTCCAAAAGCTCCTACTGGTTTTAATGTTCATTTTAGAAAAGATTCTATATGTGTTTGCGGCTCAGTGTTATGTCTTAACTTGTTATCTTCCTTCAGATGCACACCAAAAGGAGTGCGAATGTAATGCATCCATTAGTAGTGACACGCCTTCGTATGTGGCTCCTGAAGCTCTACCTCGGCTGCAGATCTGGGTAGAAAACTCCATGTATCACACCTTCAATCACAACATTTGAAAATGTATCTGGAAGAGAACAACAGAGGAAGGTATTGATGACATCTGCAGACCTTCACAGTCTATGTATAATCGATAAATATGTCTGAGCTAACCGTGTGCTGATGGCAGCAGATAGGGGTCTTGGAGGAACAACATGACGGGCTGGTGTGAAAGTTTACTGTAAAGAATCCACAAAGCAAAGGTCAGTACACATGTGGTAGACTATACATGAAATACAGTGCCTGTCAAGTTTGCAAACAGTCTTTTATCGTTTATGAGAGCAACATGCATGTTCCTATTCTTTAAATGCAACAAACAAGGCAATTTTAACAGTGTGAAGATGTTGGTTTTTTTTGACCAAATAAACAGATACAGCTCTGGAAAAAATTGAGAGACCACTGCAATTTCCAGTGAAATCAGCATGTGTGCATGTATGACAGCCATTCCATTCCTGTGTTTGTTGAATTCCAACACAAGCACACCTTAT
>JAPQRP010000005.1:9519362-9549013 GCA_037367295.1 Apogon hyalosoma
TGAAGACCCTGTCCTGGCCAGTCCAACCTCCAGACCTGAACCCACTTTGAAAACGTCTGGAGGAACATGGATGGTCACAAGCTATCGAACATTGTGGAGCTTCTTGAATTTCTGTGCCAGAAGCATAAATGCATAAAGTTATCCAACAGTAAAGGAGGAGAGTAAAAACACATGAAAGCTGTCACTAAAAATCAGGGATATTCCACCAAATACTGATGTCTAAACTTTTCCCCAAGTTACAACATTAGTATTGTGGGATTTAGAAATGAATATGAACTGGTTTTCTTTGCAGTATTTGTGGACTGAAAACACTGCATCTTTTTGTTATTTTGACCATGTGTCGTGTTCTGAAAATACATTTATTGTTTTTATTATTTATTTATTTGCATATCATAAACAACAAGAGTAAAAAAAAAAAAAAAAAAAAACCCACAATTTTCAAACAACTAACATCATTGTGCAGGAGAGCATGGAAGCCAGAAAAGGCTTATGCAAATACCTCCCATGCTCTAAATAACAATAAATTAATGTGGAATTTGGGAGAAATGTTGTCAGTAGTTTAGAGAAGAAAACAAAAATGATCATTTTACTCAAGCCCATACCTATAAATGGTAAAATCAGAGAAAGTCATAATTTTACAGTGGTCTCATTTTTTTTTTCCAAGGGCTGTATATAAAGGCACAGATACTGATTGAAAAAAAAAAAAAACATCTTCAAAAATGATAGAAAATTTTGGATAAAATGTAGCTATGTAATGTTCCACTTCACAAGTTTCTGTTTACAACAGGTTTGGAGAAAATGTAAATTCAGTATACGCATGCCGATTAAAGGCGCCATAGACCATGACTGAGTGCACTGATGTATGAAAAACAGTTTTCAGTTTTGACACAGATCAGTGACTACAGCATTTATACATCTCTACACATCCAAATTTGTAAAAAAGAACCAAATCTCTTGAAAAGCATCAGTCTGCAGGCATCTTGTGAAGGCTACTCTGTGTGAGGAACAGCAAATACATGGAAAGTTTCACTGAAAAGACTTTACAACGTTTTGAAGAGAAAAAGCAGTACTGGATCTAACAAGGACAGGAAAGGAAGCTCAAAATGTACCACTCCACAAGAGGACAAGTACCTTAGTGTGTCCAGCCTTTGCAATAGATACTTAAGTAGTCCTCAGATTACAGCAGGGCCCAATGACACACATAGTGAAGTAAATGTCAACATCCACTGTTGCTAAGAGGCTCAGAGATGCAGTACTGATGGACAGAAACCACTGCTGAATCTGTTATTGAAAATAAGCATCAGTTTTCAACTAACTTACCTGGTTAAGTAAATAAAATAAGAAATAAATAAAGCAAAGTGTTTTTCAGGAAAGATTTGGTTCTTTCTTGTCATTTTGTAAACTATAAACACAATGCAAGATGTGTAAATGCCCTATATACTAACCTGTGCCGATGCTGGGCCCTCAAACTGCTTGACATTGCTTTCATGTACTCAGTCAAAGTCTAGAGGGAAGTTAACTTGCATTTATATTTTCAGTTTACATGTTGTACAAACCCGCAAAGTGGAAAGTGACATATATAAATGTATTTCACCCAAAATGTACTGTTATGCCTAAGGTAACAGTTTGATGACTATGTCTGAAACTGTACCAATGTCTGTTTGTTTAGTCAAAATAAATCTTCATACCATTAATTTACCTAGTTTGTGGTATATAAACAAAAAAATGCATGTGTCTCAAAAATGATATAGGACTGGATACAGGGTTCCTACATGTTAAATTTAAGACTTTTTAAGACTACTTAGAACACAATTAAATGCCCATCTGACAGCCGTACTGGAAAAATTCATGACTCCTAGAATTTCGGACAATGTATTTATTTACTCCAATGCCTTGATTCCCACCATTCCGAGTCATTTCTCACAGGGGACTGCAAAGTTAGCGATAATTGGTTCCTAACTTCAATATAACTGGTCAGGTTGGAACAGGTGGAACTGAGTTGACCAACGTTACTTTCTTTGCAGTTTGGACATTTAACAGACACATTTATGGCAACATAACCTAAGACCTACCACATCAAATGTAATACCTTTTAAAGATTTTAAGCAATTTGTAAATTCAAGACTTTTAAGACTTTTTAAGACCCTGCGGGAACCCTGTGGATGTTTCCAATCTTTTTAGAGGCACTGTATACACAAGAAGTTAAAAAACAGTGAAAATAATATTAAAGTTTTTTTTAAAAAATTGGAAAAACACCTTAAAAAAAACTCACCTTGACTCCTCTGATTCTGTATCAAATGACCTGAGAAGAAGAAAGTAAAAGTTAAACTCACACAAAGCCTGAGCTTTTCATTAAAGGCTCAGTTTCCCTAAGCCTAGGCCTAGTTAAGACTAAAAAATGTTTTTTTTATCTTCATTCAGTGTTTCTGTTACTGTTGCATTACGCTTAATCTGCAACTGAAAAAAACTGCTGAAAATGCCACAAATTAGTCATTTTTATTTAAGAAACAAACAAAAACAATCAAACAAAAACAACTCACCCACAACTTTCTGTTTTTGGCACCGAAGGAAAATGGCGTATATTCAGGAAATCCAGGAATATCTTTGGAAGGACCTCATTTTCCATAATTATAGTCTGACAAAACAGACAAAACAAAAGCAAATTGCAATGTGGGCATGAAACAGAGCACCAGAGCTGAAAGGGGCTGGATGTGACCTTTTTGTTGGCATGGATGGATGCATCTACATCTGTATCCTCATTTCTATGTTTACTGTGGGTTGGACTGTAGCTGGCGCAGTAAGAAATAAACTGCCCGACATGAAGATAGTGCTGCAGTCCTGTTGTTATGTTAGCAGTGTAGACAGTGTACCTGCAGGTAGAGCTCCAGACCCTGCCTCCTCTGCTCCAGGACTTTGGGAACCCAGTTCCTAACATGCTTTGAAGGGATCTCAGGCGGTTTTATGCTTTTCTTTAGCTATAGTGATTTTAGACAACATAAAAAGGTATTAATATGAAAAACATAGATGAAAAAAACAACAAACCATGTACAATTGTTTTAATTATTGGACAAAAAGTGCCTAACCCCTACAAGTTTATGAGACCACAAAAAACAAACAAAAAAAACACAGCTGTAACAGTAAAACATTCCAATTACTAGTTCCCTTACTGCTCCTGCTTAAGTAAAATATTTTTACTCCAAATTTTGGGATTAAATCTGCTCCAAAACAGGTGCCCGTCCAGAGGCACAATTCAGGGAGTTCATAATCATGGAGTCAAAAGAAATCAACACAGATGGAGGAAATTTTACCCAAGAGTGCATCCCCTCATCCTAGTAGAGTGTACAGTACAAACAAAAACTTAACCTCATCTTCAACTTCACATGCTTTATATTAACAACTATGACTCAACAACAATATACTTGGAGTCTTTGCGTATAAAAGTATATAAAAGTTTTAAGACGCCTTTAGCTTTGTTGTTTTTGCAGAGATGTAATGAACATGCATCTGTTTCTCAGTCTCTATTAAAATACAATGAGAAAATGCAGGAAGTATGTGCACAGTATTAAAACACACACACAAATAAGGTAAAGGTCAGTATTTACCATGAACTCCATTTGGATTTAATTCATCTTTAACTCGCTTTGGTCAACTGCCTAGACATTTTCTTAAAATTGTCTTATGGCATATTGTACCATGTTTCATGCAGAGTATTTCTTTACACTTCAGCTGTATTTTATTCCTTTTCAATCCAAATAATTCCATAGCATCTATTTTACTTGTATTTTTCCTTTAATTTATTTTTGTTGAGGATGCAGCTTACATATTTCATGTATGTTCCACTTGTACATACACTATATTGATACTGAGACTGAGAAATGCATGTGTATGGTCATTATAACTTCACTCAAACAGCATATTTGATGGTGGCCTATTTTTGCACTGAATTTTGCTCAGTGTTGACTATCAACAGACCATTTTTCTGGCTGGGTAAAACATCACAAATGTTAACACAGTGAATATTTGAGTTGAAATGATAAGAATCAGTCAAAATAAGTCAGGTCATTGCTTCTTTAAAACTAATCTAAAAAAGATATTTTAAAAAATGCTGAATTGTGAGTTTAAACATTTTTTTTTTTTATTGACAGAACAGTGGAAAATCCTCACAAATCTAAGGAATAAGCCAATTAGCTACGGTGTCTGTAACCTTTAATATATTATTCTGCCCACTTGTGGGCTAAGACTAGACTAGATTCTACACGTGTATTGCTGTGCTGAGTAAAAAAAGGTTAAGATTTGTTAAACTATTATTGAATAAAGATCTATCACAAAAATTTGCAGTTCATCACCTAAGCCTTTTTCTAAATATCCTGACATCTGCAAAGTAACCTTTTCTGGAAAACGAACAACACATTTTTAAGATACAATAATAATTTTCACAATAATCTTTCTATATTTCACCTGTTAAATACTAAACCCTAATTTTCTCTTTTACTATTAGAATCAAAACACATACTGACTTAAAGCTGCCTGTGTTCCTTAACTTTGCACAGACTCCAGAACAAACCAGTGCATAAAACCATGGTGTTCCCTTGAAGGCTTTGTGGTTTTAAAGTGCTGACCATTACTTAACAACATCCTCCTGTTGAGCTACTTGTTTCTCCCCTCCCTCTCCTTCCTCATCATCATCATCTGCCCTCGAGAAAGTGTTAAAATTTAACACTCTTGAACACTGAATCTCACCATTTTGTGCAAAGCGTGGAATTCGCTGTAGCGTTTCTCCACAGTGTGTTGTCTGCCATTCATCAGCACTTCGATTTTAAAGACCTGAAAAACAGGAAAAAGAAGAAGAAATCAGCCAAAACATGATCAGAGCAGAGCGTCAGAGCAGACATTTCTCTGACTGACTATCTGTGTATTCAGCTGTCAGTTTGTTATGTCAGTGAGTTCCCAAGAGGAAACATCTGGTGATAAAAAATAATCTGTCAGAGTTTCTGTTAACATCCCTAAACAGACTGGCTTCTACTTCCCTCACTCAGCCGGACTCTTCCCTTAAAAAATGATTTTCAACACGCCCGCTGCTGTTCTATGTCAAAAATACGCAAAAGAGGAAATTCTCTATTACATGACAGTTTATCATTGTTGTTAATGCAATGGTGTCTGACAACATAAAGAAATAATGTGTCACAAAGACAGACAACTAGGTAAGCGGTATTAACAAATCCTGGAACAGCTCGGAGGAACACGTCAACAAAATGTGACTGACGAGAATTAAAGTCCAGAAGAATAAGTGAAACTAAGGTTTTTAAAGGAACTGTGACCTGTTCTTGGGATTAAAAATCTATGCATCTGTGTTGCTATCTTTCTCTAAAGGTAAAAGTAACATGCAAATATAAAAGGTTACAGAATAAAACTATGATCATCATAGTGTGATTTTTGTCTTAAAATGTTATTATTATTTTTTTTTTTAGATTTAAAACATGTGGAGAGATTATTTTAATTATAGTGGCACCATCACTAGGTCTGTGAAAATGGTGAAAAATTAAAAGTAGTTTTGCAAAAGCCAAAATGAGGAATTTAATATCATCTAAAAAGCTATACATATAGTTATATATTACTTAAAAAGGGCAACGAAGCATGGATTGTTTTTTACATATAAAGCTTCTATAGTTCGTTTTCTTAAATGATCGATGAGCTGCTTCTTTTGTGTGTTGGTCTGGTAAAAGTCATGTCATCACATCATTTTACACTTGTGGGAAACAGTGCAGGCATTTTCCCTGTATTTACAGACCAAACAGACCACAAACAGGCAGCTTCACTGTTAATCCAACACATTCATTGTCGCAAACTCAGGATTTACTTTTTACAGACATAAACCCACTGAATTCATGAATACAAATCAGAAAGCGACTGAAAGCTAAATAAAGCCTTGTTTTCCACATATTAACACTTAATACTAACAGTCAGGCAGATTCCGAGGCTGGTGATGTGATAAATGAGCAGAGTTGTTCTTTCCAGGCTGCATTAGAGGAGGTTCGAACACTGAGCCTCCACTTACCGTGTAGCCCTTCTCGATCGAGCTGTTTTCGGATCGAAACGACGGAATAGACACTCTGACCGGATGCATTTTGATTCAATAAACGGACCGTGTTCCAGGTGCCTGCCGGATCCTCCACAGACACACACGCTGCTGCTGGTTTAGTCCACTTAGTCTGACACAGAACGATAAAAATCAGTGAATTTAAAAGACCAGCACGCAGGCTCAGTGTGGCCCTCTGGTGGAGCGGAGGACACAAGCACAACAGAGAATCTGAGAATGAGGTGAACGAACAGGTATTTGTATTATCTTTACTTGATCTTTTGTACTGGACTTTCACATCTGTCTATCACAGATGGAAAGAGCAGTACAAATAAAGCTGCTTCTTCTCCTTCTGAACAATTATTATTATTATTATTATTGAAATGAAAGAGAAACAGGCAGCCTGGCTCATATGTAATAAAATTACAGGAGCAAGCTAAAAAAAGTAAAAAATAATTGAACCAACTCTTAATTTTCATTTACGAAACATCATAATCATAATACATAACGCAGACATTCACTTACACACATAGAATTTTTTTTTTTTTGTATTTTGGACTAGACAGGATAGAAACTTCTTCAAATATTGGTGTTAAAATATTTATGGAGCCCAATCGAGAAATGTAATTATATGTGTATACGCAATTGTATGGTATTATATGTAATTCAATGATAAACTACATATAATAATGATATTATTATTTCTTTATTAAATAAAACAACTCACACAAAAAGAGATGCACAACCAACAGGTAAAATAAAGGACTGAGACAAAGATGTGCAGTCTATATAATGATTTTTTTTGGATAGTTTAATGAACACAGTCAAGATATGACTAAATATTATTCACTACTGATTATTTTGTAGATGAATTAAACACTCAGATGAAAACTGAATAGTGAGAGACATCTGTAACAATTTCCTGAAGCGAGTTGAAGAAGCAGCTTGTGACCATAGGGTCACCAGTTTGATACCCTGGACCAGCAGAGAAATTGTTGGTTGATGTGCCCTCAAGCAAAGTACTTATCCACCCATTTGCTTCCTGGGGTCTAGACATGGCAGCCCACTGCTCCTAGTCTATAGTATGTTGTTTTCCTGCATGTTCAGCTAGTGATGAGTTAAAAGCAGATGGTCAGTTTTAGTGTTTTGTTGCATGGCCACATGTACAATATATACAGATAAACTTAAAATAATCTTCTTATTATTTCTATCACATTATACTAAAACAAAGCTGCAAAGCTTCTCTCAAATTAAGAAGCCTAAACAACAATCTGGGATATAATCTTAATTTTTGTCTAAACTTTATGTGTATCCATGGAGGTGATTGTGTGACAGAAAATACAACTTGACAACAGAAAGGTGGTGAGAAAAACAACACTCATCAAACTGATGATTCAAACCACTTATATAATATCACGTTTTATTCAAGTACATTTTATTCAAGTAAGCTTCAAGCAGAAACTTTATGTCATTAAAGTTCTTTTGTTGCATTTAAATATAACATACATTTTCCTTTAAACAGCTGGTTCACTTTAAAATCGTAATACCTATAGACTAATAATGACAGCAAGCTGGTTGTACTTTGCAGTTATCTACATGTAGTGGATTTTATTTGGACAAATGGCATCACACACACTCATACAGAACAAGGCAATCAAATAGGAAAAAAACAGAGTTCCAAGAAAGCATGAGAGAGGAATATGAAGTACCATTCAGTAAAGAAACAACTTTCCACAAAAGCAAAGAAAACATTATTTGGCACTAAAGAAAAACTACTGTTATAAGTCTGATGATTCCTCTTTTTTTCTACATTTGGAGTATTTTAAATTACAAATTGAAGTACATTTCAAAGTACATTTTAATATTGTTATATCATTTCATATGCAGTCCTTTTCACTGTCATTTACAAAACGTCTCCAGCGATGTGCTCTGAATGACATTCATCTGTTAATACCTGAAAAATGAAGAATAAACATGCAGTCATTGGACTTATTAAGATAATATTTCAGTCAGTGGTGAAGAAGAACATGAGACTTACGTTGACATGTGACAACCTGACACGTAGGCGTAGTTGCCAGTGTAGCGAACGTCACAGCGCACAATGTTGTTGCTGTAGTCGGTTTCTGGGACCTGATAATAAGGATTTACACTGATCTGTGGAGACACAAAAGAGATCAAGTCACACCAGAGCAACGAGCAAAGACATAAAGACAAGCGTTTAAGATTTACTGATGTGATTCCATGGGGGTGGAATTGTTCCAAAGCAGTTTGATGTTGGAGCAAAAGCTGTATGTCATCTGTTATTCCTAACAGACCTTGAGGATATAGTTTCCAGGCTGCACATCTGTAATGTCGATCCACTGACAGTCAATGTCTGCGTTGTAGGTATCGTAGCATCCTGGACTCAGACCCTGCACCATAGACAGCAACAACAAATCATTATATAAGCCTTAAACATCACATTTAACAGAAGCAGCTTCTTATTGAGCACATTAAGGCCCCTCTAGACATAAAAAGTAATTTAATGTACTGGGTTCAACAGACGTGATTCAACAAGAAGTAAATATGCAGAACCTTTGACCGAAAAAGGCTAAATATGTTACTGAATCACCAGAATGAACTGTATTTATGTTTAATATTAGAGATGTTTTTGCATGCATTGTTAAAAACAAAGAGGAAACAGTTCTTAAAAACGAATACAACATCTGGTAAAAATAACAAAAACTACTGAGAGAGACATCAGTATCTTTACGTGCTAAACAACTGATCGCAGAAATTCAGGCAGGTTGTATCATCCAACAGAAAAAAAACAGGAAATCATTAAATCACAGTTGGCTCAAGTAAAAAAGGAAATACTGAAGCTGTTCCCTCACTGCTTTGCAGAAATTCATGAACCAAAATCAAACACGAGACAGTTTAATTGAGACAAGTTAATAAGGTTTTGGTCTGAACATTTGTGCACATAAATAGAACAATATCATAACAGTGTGAATGTGTCTTTAATTTATGTGTGCATTGGCCTTTTTTAATTAAAACATTTCATCCTCCTCCACACTGTACAGTATTTAAAACTTTTATTGAATGTCCCAAACCTTAAAAAAAAACAAAAAACCTTTTAATGTACAGTATGGACCAAAAGATGTGGCTTTTGTTGCCATTTTTAGCGTGTTGTTAATGTTTTAAAAATATGTTCCCAGTATAACTACAGTTACTAACACGCTCTATTTTATGTCTCCACCTGTCAGTCATGGTGTAGTTTTCATCCATCTGTCCAGGCTCATATACTGTATGTACATAGTGAAAACTTAACAAAAGGTCTTAAGTGCATTCCTTATGACCTTCTTACTATATTGACATTATTATTCCAGTGAATCGTTTCCAGTGAGTTCAGACTTTCAGGCTGTTTCTGCAGGGGAGTGAGTGTTGAATGACGGAATTTTCTATAAAACTTTATCAAATTTTCAAATATTTCCACAAGGCATTCCTGAAATACTTTGTTCACTAGAATGGCATGATGAACAACCTGAAAACACAATGTGATGGCTATCTTCAACTCAAAATACAGTATGTGACTGAAATGTTGGCATTTTAAACCACAGTATGCTAAATGCCCTTTATGTGCCTCTATTTTTAATTTTTTTTATTTTCTAATGTGTCTCTAATGGCTGTTGTTGGTGTTGGACAGTGGTTTTATACAAACACATGCCTGATACAACCTTTTATAAAAGTGAAGGAAGCTGGAGAGTCTGGTAAAAGTCACATTTGGATCATCACCATGAGTGACTCTTTTCATGTAAAAAGGCATAATGTGATAAAACTAACATGGAAGACAAACTGGAAAAAAGGCCTCATCATGTTTTGGGTGATGCTACTGAACTGCTGAAATGATTTTCCTTATGTTATTTTTGTAACTGAAGATAGAATAATTTCATCGTCCTCACATTATATTAACATGATGTGAGGTTCTGTTGGCTTTAGACAAATCCTGTAGAAATGTCCTTTAAGTGTTAACTTTATGCACTCTATAAATCTACACTTTTTGCACATCTACTCACTTTTAGATCAGATTAAATTCAACTTTATTGTCATTACACATGTACAAATACAAGGTAATGAAATGCAGTTAAATGAAATGAGATGCACTTCTACATCTACTTGACTCCAGGATGTGTGCTCTTTTGACTCGTCTGATTACAGATACACTGTTAATTTAGACAATACTGCATACAAATATTGATTGGCATAGTTTAGCGATAACATTGCAGTCATCTACTAAGCAGACCTGGGTATGTGCAGTGCAGGCATATCTCCTGTAGTAGCCGTAGTCACAGGAAGTGTCCTCCAGGCAGAAGCTGGCTTTATGGCCCTCCGCCACCGACCGGTGGGTGGTGGCATCCAGCAGGTCATAGTGGCTGAACTCGTCCATACTGTGGTAGTGTCTGTCGACCAACAACACAGACATTCTATCATCTGACACAAGTGAATTACTCTCACTGTGGGACTTAAAACAATCCCATCATTAAATCTAAGCCTTGTGTTTATAATTACTAACTCACACTTTTTACATGTTATGGAATATTGTCTGTTCAGTCAAATGGCTGTATTTCATTGTGCCTGAGCTGAAGGGCTTCAAAATCTGCCTTTATTTCAGTATCTATGGCATAATGTTTGTACAATAAACAGTCTGGATTTTAGAATCAGTTGACTTTCCAAACACCAAAAGAAATCTATACAGCCTGCATGAGCAGATGAATGGATCTCTGCCAAATGTGCTCCATCTTGGGAGTTAGTGCAGAGGATTACTGGTTTCACAGCATAACTATGGCCTGAGGTAGTTCCACACAGATTCAGCGTAATCAAGGAACTGGGCACTGCACATATATCAGCCGTTTTCCTTTTTGGGCTCAGTTCTCACCACATAAGTATTTCTTCCAATGGCTACCTCACATAGGAGGTTGTGTAAAGTTCATTTGCATTATCTTTAAAGGTTTTTGCTGATTGTATGCACAGATTACATCTTTAAAAGTCTAAAGATATGCATAGGCTCAAGTCAGCAGTGACATCAAAACAGTAAAAGAGGAAACAAGAGTCAAACTGAGCTCAGCTGTGGTTCAACAGGGGGTGCCAAACCACCGATTCAGAATGGAAAAGACAAGTAGTGATGATGTTAGTATCTCTTTGCACTAAATGTTGTTTACATTTGTAACGTCTGTACATAACCAACGGCAAAACAGATGCACACATCGACATTTCAGATCTAAATTTGAGACTCGTAGAAACATCAGAGTTCACACAACATTAAAGCTACCAGAATGTGTGTCTCCAACGTATAAAAACACAACTCCTATATGGAGCACAGCTAGTTTACATAATTATTCATAAATACCAAATGCAAAAGAGTCTGATTCATGCCAACATGTCAACTAGAAATAACAGAGTGATGCAAGCGAACTGCCACAAAGAGAGTCTTTCTTGATTTGACATTGAGGCAGACTTCACTGACATGAATTTATACCCACTGGTGACAGCTGTGCCACTCCCAGGAGTAACGTGGCCTGCTGGGGAGAAAGTCTGCGGTCCCCTGGTTCTTGACTCTCTGTGGAAACCTCAGCAGCATGCGAGTGTCATAGTCTCGAACACTGCCTCTATATGCGGAACTGCAAGAAAAACCAGCAAGAAAATAATAATAAAAACAAACAAACAAACAAACAAACAAAAACAGTTAAACATATATATGGATTGAATCACATGTGAAATAGTTTTTCCCACTACACTCCCTCCTCCCCAGATTTTCAGTGTCTGAGTGAAGGCAGTTGACTCATAAATGGCGGGTGGAAAAATAGTTTTGAGGCGCAAGGTTGTTTGGGTTAGTTTTCGATAATGTGTTTACCAGTCGGGCTTTCTCTCCTTAGGCAAACTATGATTAAACTTTACAGAAATCCTCCACCCCACCCCCTCTCCATCATCAGTGGCAGGATTCAGTTAATTTTACCTCATCTCATGGTTTCACTGGGCAGCCCTCACCCATAAACACTTAAGGTGGTTGTTATGGCTTAGAGCACTGTCTCTGATTTACACTCAGACTCGGCTGAAAATCCAGTTTTTTTTCCTCCCCATGCACCAGTCCTGACATCAGTCTACCTTGACAAACAGTTTTCCTCAGCTGCACATCTCAGGTTGTACATGGGAACTCTCTGTGCATAAGCAGAGGCTTGAATATAGTAGGGATCCGGCACAAGATCAGGCAGACCTACAACAAAACAATGGCAGGAATAAGTGGTAAATAATGAAAGTCATAAAACCTAAATTAATGATCCAAATCAGTAAATTCATAATAATCAGTTCTGTTAGAAGTATTCAGATAATTTATTTCCCTGTGAGTACTGATACCAAAGTGTGAAAACACTGCACTACAAGTTAAAGTTCTGCCTTAAAAACCCCTCTTAAGTAGAAAAATGTAAAAATCATTTCAGTTTAATGATCATATGACAGCTGCCTTCATGTATATTTTAAACCTTAATTGCAAGAGGGTTTTAAAAAAGTTCTGTTAGTCCAAGGAAGATCTCATTCATTTCATTCAACTTCTACACATTCTGTGATGTGACAGATGGTGAAAAATGTAATGAAATGAAATATGAAAAGTAACTAAAGCTGTCAAATAATTGTAGTGGAGTGAAAAGTACAATACTTGCCTCTGGAGTGCAGGGAAGTAAAACACCTCAGGTTAAGTACAGAAGCTACTTGAGTAAAAGTATTTTGTTACATTCAACCACTGGATTTGATGTAGCCTGTAACAGTTGAATAAGCATAATTTGATGATACTTTCACCCCATTAATGACTTCAGTGCTGTTTTGACAACTCTTACCGTACTGGTGGTACCTTGTGCCGTATCCAGGGCTGGGTCTCCTCCTCGGCGTCTCATAAACATCATAGTAATTATAATATGGATTGTTGCTCGACTTGTAGGGGTCGTAGGGGTCATCGCCGACCATCATGTCCTCTCTCCTGGGCGCAGGTGGACTGACAGTGGCCTTCTGTTGGGTGTCATTGGCTCTGCTGTCTCTGTGTCCCTCAGGCCGCTCATGGTGAGGCTGGAGCGGCTCTTGTCCTCTCAGGAGCCTTTGGAGCGGAGGGGGGGATCCACGGGGGCTGTGCGGGTTGGACGCCGGCCGGGGAGGCTGCTGCTGCTGCTGCTGCTGCTGCTGGGTCGGTGTCTGGCTCGATGCGCCCGGATGTCTCACGTCCGCATCGCGGATGATGGTGACAGCTCGCGACCGCACTTGCTCCTGAGGTGCGCCCCTTCGCCTCGCCGGCTGATACTCTGAGCCGTGACTTAAAATGCTAAAAATCTTGCCGTTGTGTGACCACTGTAGCGTCTGCCGAAGAGGCGCTCTTTGGGTATTTCCTTGTGTACTTGCTGCATTTCTTTGAGACTGGGCAGTTTGAAGAATGAAAACAATTAAATAGACGCACGCGTATGCGTAAAGTGGCGTGCCTAGTATGCGTAATCCCATTCCGAATTGAATTAAAGGAATTTAAAAGTGATACCGTGAATTTTAAAATTCACTACTTGAATTTACTGATTGATTTCGGCCTAAATATGGTTCATCTCTGGTTGGTAGATATCCAGTGAACCGAGATGAAAAGTTTAAATGTATCCGGATAAACTCATTTCGCTGTGCTGCTGCAGCCTGCAGATGTGCCCTGTGAGATGATGATGATGATGAGGAGGAGGAGTTCAGCATTTGGAGTTTGTGAATCTGTTATACAAGTCTGCTGCTGCTGCTCATATAACCCATGCATACGTGATGTCTGATCATGCCCAGTAAAGTGTGTTTGGTAACTTCTCGGTCTGGCCTTTAAGAGGTGGATGAGTAAGAACATGGAGTTAATTTCAAGCATCAGAGAACAGATGTAGAGCTGGTCCATGACATTACATACAAACACAGATGCAAACTCTGGTTAAGTAATGACCTAATTCATAAGAACTTCTGTATAGTGTCTTCATTTTTTCAGCTTTTTCTGCCTGATCAAGGAATGTCATGATAAATAACTTTTTTTCCCCTGACTGTTGGATGAACTCCCAACCAAATTGCAGCACCCTTTGCCAGAAGACTCCGCAGTCATCCACTTTTTCATAGGAGGATCTCCATAACCTAAACATGACTCTTTGATGGTCCTGCAACATTTCAGTTTTTTTTTTTTCTTTTTTCTTTTTTCTGGGAAACCATCTCCCTCCACCCCTGACGAGCCTCAGCCCCCTCTGCTTTGGAGCTTTGCTAAAAACGTGAAAGACTCATCACATGCACTATACAGCAATCTTATATAAGGTCTAATTAGTCTATTCTGAGCCATACACAGAAGGGCTGTGGTCAGGTGATAGTTCGTATCTGTATTACTGTGTCTAGTGGCTGACTGACCACACTGACCCACAGCTCCACTCCTGATAAATCTCCAGCCAGTAAAAGCACTGCCCTGCTGTTAACACCAGACGTATAATGCATAGCCTGCATGGGAAAATTCATTGAAGGTTTTCATTTTCCTCTCTTGCAAACCAGGAAATTCTTTCTCACATCTACACAAGTGACCACAGGATGGCTATTGCAAAACCACAGCAAGCAGTCCACACTTTTACAGTGTGCCAAATCACAAAGTTTCATGAGAAATTTTCACTTGACAGGAAAAGAACCGGACTCAAAAACTGTGTTTTTAATGTGTTAACACACAGATCAGAACTGTTCTGTATCTTTAGTTCAGGTCTACAACAAACAAATGCTTTGGTTTACAGTGTCTTGATTAAAGAAGTCCTTTGAGGCTGCAGCTTGTGACAGATGCAGATTTAGGGATGCAGGACAAAGCACACTGCTGTCCATGAAGTTGAATTCAAATAATTTTGACTCTTCTCATGAAATGGTTGTGACAATGTGATTTATTCTTGATAGATAAAGTGTAACTGGGACTCAGTACGTAATCATTGCACCTGGTCAAAGGTGATTATATTATAGTGTGTATATAAATGTAGATAAACAGGGATGAAAAGAGGAATGTATCTGAAAACAAACATTTTCCAACTTTTTGGGAAACAATGCATTTCAATAATCCATTCAAACAAGATTAAACAGGAATGTATTCCCACTAATTTGTCTGGGTCATCCTTTATCCTCAGGTTTGGCATTTGTGTAGTTACTGTAAATGATACTCAGATTAATCAAGAGCTGTTGTGTGTCTTTTGTTCAAGTTGTACAAAAAAACAAATGCTATGCTATGTTGAGTTTTTCCAGTTCTTCACTAATGGTAAAGTAGTAAAAGCTTCTCGAGGCCTTCAGCTTTATGTAGTAGATACACTTAAGAGCTCATAAGTCTTCTGTGATCTCTGAACAATTCAACTATAGTTTCACTCTTCCAGACACTAGGGGGCAGATGAGTCCTGCATGCTAGTTTTTGTTATTAATACTTTCATAGAGTTTCAAGTGTGAGGCTGAAATTGCATGAATTAACTAGAAACACTCAGTTACTTATTTTTCTTTCTCTGAATAAACTTGTGTCTAGAATCAGATCCTGAAATAGTTCAAAAAAAAGAAAAAAAAAAGTTGCTAATAGCTCCTGCACAGACTCAGAGGAAATGAGAAACAGAAATTCTGTAATAGCACCATTTACACTCGTTCCTTATTTACTGCATTAACCTCAATTTATCCAAGAACTGTTGCTCTAAGCAAACCCCATCTTCACATAACAGTGACACATTTTCACACATGTACACACCCATTACAACCACTAAGTGCCCAAGTGTTTAGGTCAAGGAAAGGCTGAGCTGTGCTTGAAACAAACTAGTCTCTATGTCATGTGGTCATAAGGTTTGTAAAAACCTATTCAATATTGTTCCACTTACAGAGCTGAGATCTGATAATTATTTACAGTAAATGGGGACTACAACAAGGTTTAATGACAATATTAATACATTTCTACAAGCCAAATATGTTAGAAGTAATGTGGACATAAAAAAAAAAAAAAGCTTGGGAGAGAAGATAAAACCCAGACATGTCATGTTTGTATGTTGTCAAGAAGATGAGTGTTGGTTTTCATAAAAACGATTGGATGCAGGCACCAAAATTCCAACATCAGAAATGTCTTATGGAAAAGTGCTTCTCTTTCAGTTTCTCCACTCATGTTTGTCCTGGGATCAATTCTGTGCCTGATTGGTCAACTTCACTTCTCTTACATTCAGGTCACCACTGTAATATTCAATAGCAGTGGCATTTTTTTTTCTTCATCTTAATCACCTTTCCACTCTCTGCAGTGGCCTCTATCATGAACACACCATATGCTGCCAGAGTCAGAAGAACACTGAATATTTCACTTGAGAGATTTCTGTTTGTGCTGCTTTCATTATTCCTCTTCTCATTTGATTATTTGAAGGTGATGCCATATATAATTTAGTAAAATCTGAATGACTACATAACAGCTGCCATCAGCTTTGATCAAACTTTCCACCTCATCAACATAAAGAACTTTCCTTGGGCTTTGAAAATACAATCAGATGGTGATTTGCAAAGACATTTAGGATTCAAGTGATTTTATCCAAACAGCTGCTGAAAATCAAGCAAAAATAAAAGTGACTGAACATACTTTGTGGTTAAAATGGCATTTGTTCAGCAATAAACCAAACTGTAAATGGTAGTCAGACAGTTATATTGTTCTTGGATAACAGTGGGTACATATCTCACACTCATATGAAGTTACTTTCTTGTTTTGGGAAAGTCAAGAGAAGATATTTGAGCTCCTCCCATTAGATTTATTTGAGTGGTGTCAGCATTAATGATAAGAGGGAAATGCTTGATGCAAACATTGGATGAGACACATTAGAGGACATTCTTAGAAAACATGGCTTCACAATATTTAGTTTCTGAAGATTTATTGCAGCTGCAGATATAAATCTAGCTGCTCTTTTGTAAATGTTTTGTCCACAGAGATGTCTATAGAGCAGCTTTAAATTCCTCAGGGTTTGTAGTATTTGTTTCCAGTTTGAAATTCCTATGGATGCGCTTTTTGGCCAAAGAGGTGATTGTGTTTTTTGCTTTGAGGATGACTAATGTACACTCCTGTGATTGTGCATACCGGCAGTTCCTCCAGAGAGTGAAAACTATGTGCATGTGTTCCTGGTTTGCCTCCTTTTTTCTTCCATGGAACACCAGACAGACAGTCAGAACCAGCTGTACTGGGTCACTGATGTTTTTTGCTCGTAATTCATTGAACTTTCTCCATGCAGAGTCCTTTTTCTCTCCAACGAGGGCAGCACAGTGTTCCCTCACAAAGCCCAAAGGCACATCTGTAAGGAATTAGCCGAGTGCTTTTGTCCACGTCGCTGGATTTCACCCCCATTTCTGATTTTCTGGGCATTCAAATCAACTCAAAGAATTTGAATAAATCCACGTCTGAGTTGCACAATAAGGAGGGAAAATATAGTGACAAGGCCTCCTGCACGAGACACGTCATTTTACCAAAGAAAGAAAAAAAACCTCCGTCCTTTCATGATGCTAAATTTACCATAAAACCAGTACCAGTTTTTCAGTGCCATTACTGACTCAACATGTGGCAAACATTTGTCACTTAGCGTCAGCCACATCACGTCAGCAAACATCTAGGCTTAAAGCAAGCACATATTTCATGACATATATTTTTATGAGCATAAAGCACTGACATGACCTGAAATCCCCATCACTGGTGTTATTACTGATGTGAATTTAAAAGCTCTTGTAGATGTTTGCAGCTTTTCTTCCTCTCAGTAGGATGAAGTCACCACAGTCAGGACCACACACGTCTCCTCAAACATCTACAGTAAAGTCAACTTCTTTTATTCTCAGGTCTGTTTTAACTTACCCACGGCTACAACACTATAACATTTCTGCTCCTGGTAACCCTCTTTACAATTTTTTTTCTCAATATAATGTTCTTACATTTCCTTCTAGTAGTAGTTTTTCCATTAAATTCGCAGCCTATTCTAAGAAGGTTTGGTTCATTTCAGCTTAAAACTCTATGACAGAAACAGACAACTCAAATATTTTCTCCTCTTTCATAAATACTGGGTTTCCATTACTCTTGGAGCACAAAGCCTGGGCTGACACCACACACATACACACAAACTCACTGTCTGGTGGACTACGTGGCACTCTGCACATGCATCGTGGACCCTGCGACCAGAAGGAGGAGCTCTTCATCTGCAAGGTTTACATCTGACACTGACTTTCACAGATATTTTCACTCCTTATCCTAAAAAACTCTGGGATGGAGGACGTGATTCCGGTGAATCCTGTGATAAATATTTGCTAATCTGTGACTTGTATTGTAGTGTCTATTTTCTGTCATTATTTACTTGTGTTTGTTTCAGTGTTTGTTTGTTTCAATAACAGTTAAGCTCATTGGAGCCAAAAACTAAAGTAATTGTTTGGTAAAAGCCTTCATGCTCCAAATTTTGCAGTTTAACAAAAATATTTTGGCAGTAAGCTGAACGTATGTCATACTGTGCTCTGTAATTCCATGAGGCTGTTATTGCATTGAGTTTCCAAATATCTGAATGAAAGTCTAATATCTCCTGGTTCTGTTTCTTTTGGGAGATTTTGACCCATCTTGGAGTTTCACACAGTTGAATTCAATGACCTTTATCTGTTGTTTCCTCTGGATACTTTAGATTTTTCATCCTACGGCCCATGTTACAAAAAGGTCATTTCCAATTTTGCAGACAAAGAATTTCCTGATATAATAACCTTTTACAGTACAGTGTGTGTTAGAATTATTTGTCTTCAGATGTTCTTACACTTTCAACTTTTGTATTCGATCAGGGAAATAGTGAAAGTCTTTTGTGTCACAGCACAGAAATATTTACAGTTACTATCACCTAAAGTTCATAATTTTATTTAGCAAAAAACAATAGCTCCATCTACAGGAGACATCCTCTATGTTCATGTTTAGAGAAACACAAATGCATCAAAAAGTAACTTGTTCTAAATATAAATACTCGCTCTTGAAGTCTGTCAAAATAAAATGTAAAATACTTATAAAGATTTAGAGTTGTAAATGAAAAACAAACAAACAAACAAACAAACAAACAAACAAACAAACAAACAAACAAAAAAACTCTAAACAAACCAGAAGTCGTGAGCAATGAGTACAAGAAGGCCCTCAAATGTTTCTTCTACTAACAGTTAAACATGGAGAGAGAATTAAGTTTGTTTTCACTGCAGATTACACTGATAAGCAAAGGTTTTCTCTGCTGTTAAAGTATGAGAAATGAATGTAGGCAATAGAACACAGCTCCTGATGTGGTGGAGAATGATGAAGAACCTCTGGATTCTTTCAAAGCTCTGACTGTGGGAAATTATTGGCTGATTTAATTATTAGTTTTTGCTTTGTAGTTATTTATACATACATGTATATTAATGATTTTTACTTACTTGCTTACTTTGCTTTTCATGAGTTTTTGGTTTTTTTTTTTACATGTTTTTGGCTAAATCTACACGTACTGCAGTGCTTGGTAGTTTTAGGTAGTTCTCGGTTGTTTGTTTGTGTAATTTGTTTGAAAAGCAATTATAAAAAAAAAAAGTGAGAGTTAGATTATGGTCAATTGGAGGATGTTGGGACTTTAGTCAGAAGTGAAAAATTCGGGGCCGGATCTCCTAAGATCCCATTTTGCATGTACTAATTTGAGTGCGCAATCTAGAATTTTGCGTAAGGGATTGAACCGCGGTTTGCGGCTGATTTACTAAGATTGCTTGTGCAAATGTTAACAGGTGCAAAGTCTTGGAGCTCTATTTAAATGAGGATTTTGTGTGCGCTAAACTGCTCTGGGATCCGCCAGTACTCATGGTAACAGTGCGATGAATGATCCAGACGCACGGAAATGTCAGGGGGGGGGGGGGGTGAAAAGGGGGAAAATGCGCTCTCTTCATCTAGTTTCATTGTTTCAATCTCTCCTTTTTGGACAGTAACCACTTCCGTGTGTGGAATTACGCATCCAAACTGTTTGCCCCTCCCTTTGAGATGGGTCATGTATAGACGCAGTTTCTATCAGCAAAATTGCTTTCAGGTTTGATAAATCACTTTGCGTGGGCTAAATTAATATATTTACATTTTCTCCTCCTATCACACACAGTTGTGTCTAAACACCCCATATGCATTTCCATTGTGGCAAAAGTACTACCTGGATGCAGACGCGCTATTTTGCGCCTTTGAAAGACGCAACACTTAGTGCGCAATGTTAGTGAATCAGTTTGTACATTTTTTTTGCGGGTGCAATGAGTTTGCACACGTTTTAATACACGCAAACTTTTAGTCGATCCTCTCTACATACTCTAGAGAAAGTATCCGAGTCAGAGGGTGTGATACTAATGAAGTCATTATTATTTTTTCTTCTCTCCTTTTTTCATTACTCTACTCCTTTATTTGCATGTTATTCAGTCTAACGGAGTTGTATGAGATCATTGCAGGATCCATGACCTGCCTTTCAGCTATAATTAATTAACTGCCAATGCAGTGAATTCTGTTGCTCTGTTGGATTAAATAGTACTGATTGCACCTGATTATAAATGTTAGTCAAATGAGGTTCAAATAAGTATTTTGAGCATTTTAAATACAAGCTCTTTCTACATTAAATGAAAAATCCAATCTTATATTTTGAAAAATTACAAATTATGTAATGCTCAAAAGTAAATACATAAGTATTTTAAATAGATTTAAATTAGTTCATGTCATACTGCCTGTTCATATATTATATGATCCATAAATAAAACAGTAAACACAGTTATGCTGCAATAGTTTATTTAATTTAATGAATGCAAAATACAACAGATAAGAAAGTTTCAGTAAACCAACCCTTTCAGACAAAGCACAACACATGCATTTTCCAAAGCACGCCAACATTTCATCAGTGCATAAAATAATGTTAATAATGAAGTCTTGTGAGTTGCTTTAAATAATACTGGTAAACAACACCTTTACAATTAGAAACGGATGTGTATTTGGCTAAAAGACTCTCCATGGTGTAACAGATTTCTAAAGTTTTAAAGTTATTTTTCAGCTTTGTTGCAGTTGATCTTTAGGCATTTGTTCATATTTTGGTAAAATGTAAAAAACAAAACAAACAACAACAACAAAAAAAACAACAAAAAAACACAGATTTTTGTAAGTGATGTCTGGTGCATTGTCCTAAAAGGAAAAAAAGTAAATTACTACTAATGAATATTTGATTTGTGCTGATTAACAGAAGTTTAGTGCAGAGTATTAAAACAGATCCTGAAGGAGACAGACCACTAGGGTGATGGTTCAGTCTGGAGACAAAGTATTCATATCAGGCAGGAAAGAGCATGCGTCCAGTGAAGAAGCTTGTGCTGCCCAGAATGGTGGTGCCAATGCTGATCTGCAGCGACACTGTGTCTCCTGCATTCAGCTGAAGCACAGTGTCCCCAGACGACAAATAGTGACCTCCCTGATACCACTGGAAACCGCTCAGCACCAGCGTGTTGTTATGCCACAGCTCTACATTTCCACTTTTGATGAAGGTGACGCACAGGAAGCTGAACTGGTAAACGCCGGGGATGACACAGCTGAACAGGCCCGTGTCCGTGTTGTAGTGGTTCTGTTCATTGTATATGACCAGACTGAAATGGATGGCTTTGGTATAGGACGGCTTGGACTTTCCCAGACGGACAGAGAAGGCAGAGAGCGGCTGGGTGATATTAGTGATGGATGCTGGTGGCCCAGGAAGGCCTCTTAGACCTCTGGGACCTGAAGACATACAAAAGTGAATTAATGAACAGACAGACAGACAGACAGACAGATAGATGCATGCACAAAATGCATTAATAGAGTACCTCGTTGTCCACGTCTTCCACGAAAGCCTCGAGGGCCTCGAGGTCCTGCTGGTCCTGAAAGTCCGGCTCGGTCTGCCGGTTCACATTCTGCAAAATATGATAATGTAAAGGTTATCAACCTATAAGAACCCAGTGTTACTTTGTGTCAGTTCCCACTACATTTAATTTACTGATCATGGAGATGTTCATAAACAGTACAGTTGATGGTTATTATATCATAAACAGAGAAAACCAATGAAAAAGTCAATTTTTTAGTCAAATCTACATTAACTGAATATTAACCAAGTGTTTCCATCCACTGTCATTGATCCAGCTCCATGGGTTTTACTGGTGAAACAATGTTGTAGAAGATGATGGTGTTTCCACATTCACCACGGAGCCTCTGAACATCTAAATGGGTCATATCTGATGACCATGAAAAGATGATAAACTACATTTTACACCAATTATTTACATGGATTGATAGGATTAGTGGATCAACAGGTATTAAACAGTTACATAAGTGGATGGTTTTGGTAGACAGTGGATGTTTGGGTCTTTATGGGTTAATACTGACAATTATGACAATAAATTACCAATATTAGTATTATTATACAAGCACCAAAAGTGCTTATGTTAAACCATAAATGCTGTCTTTTAAGGAAGAACCACCTTCACCAGCTTGAGATGAGGTTAAGGAACAGTTTTGTGTGATTTTAGTGTCACTAGTATTTGTTAGATTTAAAAACACTGACCTCAACACAGCTATCACCCGGGCCTGCACGATCAAACACCACATATGAAGAAGAAAAAACGTAATTCAAATGGTTAGTGAAGAAATAAAAAACAGATCAGGTTAAAAACAGAATGAAAAATGTAGTGGGTATGAATGCAGGGTGGAGACCCTCTCCCGAAGTGTAAAAGCCTTGGTTTAGTGATGTTTCACCTGAGTTGTTAGAGCAGGGACGAGGCTCCCTCCAGGCCGCCAGGTTCAGACTTCGGATGTTGGAGCAGTTGGTGAGTCGGTTGCCCCTGGACATGATGTTGAATGCATCCGTGGGGACAGCCCTGATGCCAGTGTTGTCACAGATGATTCGGGAGATGGTAACCTGCGAGAGAGCAGCTCTCTGTTGTGGAGTGAAGACCCCAGGGTTTTCCCACCAAAGTCTGGGAATTGAAACAGGAATGTCAGACACTATGTTGCTACTTTTTGATGTAACACAACACCAGTGCAGTGTGAACAGTGTTCATGTCTTCACCTGTCACCCTGGCGGATCCTCTGGAACTGAGTTGCAATAAGGCAGGCAAACAATGGGCCCACTCGACCCCCACGGACAAATGGCTCTGCTACGCCTCCCAGCCAGACATCGATGTTGGCTGGTGTGCCGTAGAGCCTCAGAAGCCTGCGCGCCAGGTCGGTGTTGTTGAGGACTTGAGCCAGTTCTGCCTCATTTCTGGGCTGAGACAAGCCACAGAACTGGCGCCAGGCATTGTATCCTGCAGGAAGACAAGAGATACAACAGATGAGAAACATGTAAAAAAAAAAAAAAAAAAGAAAGGATAGAAAGTGAACTGAAGAGTTGGTTATAACTAAGGGATGTACCAGCCAAGCCGTGGTCACGTCCTCTTATCATGTTGAGGGAGCCAAGGTCCAGAGCCAGGTGCTGGACGAACTGGAACAGCCTCTCCCTCAGGGCGTCCACCATCATGTGGTCCTGAGTGTTCAGTTTAGCTGGACGACCAATCAAACCACGGATCAGAGGGTCAATGCCACCTGGAGAGACAGAATGACAGCTTAAGACGTAATACTGAAAAGATCCTCAGCAGCAGAAGATAAATAAAAATTTGAGGTACTTGAGTCTTTCCTTTTTCTACATCTTCATACTTCTACTCCACTACACATCAAATGTACGTTTTAGTTTTTAGCTTAAGTTAATTTTACAGTTTTTCATTATGAAAAGTTGACTTTTCATAGATACATAGCTCTCATAGGACAGTAATGCTACAAACATATGATGATCTTAAAGGACATGACGTATTACTGTAGGTTAAACTACATGACAGTATAAAAGTAATGAAAATGAGCTCAACCCTTAAACATCAGTAGTATCATGAATCCATACTTAAAAATTTGCAATACTTTTTAAAGGTTGTAAGGAACTTATAGCTACAATGTTGAGTTACACTTATGTTCTCTTTGTATGACTCACCCTCAAAGACCAGTCTCCATGGGGCAAAGAAGGCCTTGAACAATGGGACACTGGGAAACTGTTGGTTCTCCCTAAAATTTTGATCCAAACGTACCAGCTTGGGCTGGATGGCCAAGTGGGCAAAGCGATAAGCTGCAGTTGCAAAGACGTTAGAGATGCTGGGGTCGACTTTGGGATTGTAACCAGGGTAACGACCAAGCTTTCTACGCATCGCATCATCACCAACAATGTGAGGCAGATAATCCCTGAACACAAACATCTGAGACAAACAGATGTTATTTAGTAAGGATCACCACTATCCTTAAAGTCAACCTTTAATGTGCACATAAACAGCAGATTTACCTGCGTGTAAGCACCCTGGATCTTACGAGCTTCTTGGTAGAGTGTTTCGCTGTCCCACTGTGGGTTTATCCTCTTCAGTTCACGAGCCAGGCGGTTATGTTCCCGGAAAAACAGAGTGTGGATGGACGTCAGAGCGATGTTCTCGTCCACACGTACATCACCTTAAAACAGAAACACACACATGTCTAGAGGAGTTCACTGAGGCTTCTGTTTGAGGAGTTATATGATGATGATCAGTGGGGGCAGACAGAAGGAAAAGTGGGGTGAACAGTGTGGCTGGTTATGTCTCTTCAGAATCAACAGTGACAACAGACAAGCATGACTGCTGATCTGCTAGAAAGTCTGAGACAAAAACAGAAATGACAAGAAATACACCACTTTATTACCATTCCCTACTTGCACATCTCGCAGTGGTCTATTCTTTTTCGGGCAAGTGACCAGACTTTTAGATGTAAAAATTGAAGTACGTTTAAGAGTGACCTAAATTCTACATTTGAGTTCATTTCTGCAGTTAACATCTCATATTAGATGTAATCCCACTGTACTGCACTAATGGGAACACAATGTAATCTGGTTAATTTTCCCTGATGGCACAGTTTACTATATATGTAAATGTGAATGTTAAATATTTAAAACAATGTCTTAAACAGGATCACAAAGTTGGTTTTTGTTTTTTTAAATGATTTTATATCATATCATATCATGTAATGTACTGTGACAACACGTGACTCTGGTTTCCTTTCCTTTGTATTATTCATATTTGTCATTAAATTCTCCTATATTGTTGTTTGACAGAAAAAGCAAATTACAAACTGTGTTTTATTTGTTCAGCCTTAACAAAGTATAGGTAATATAACGTTAGAAACATGACTTATTATCAATGACTCATTGAATCTAGAGCTGGAGATATGGTTTTATAAGAGTCATGGTCCTGTTTTGTCATATTATGGAAAGTTGTCATGGTAAACTGAAGAGTTTTGTTTTATAAAGTGGTTATAAATTGTAAGAGTCGATAGTGGTTGATTTAAAGTGTTTTATTTTGACACTGACCTGCGATGAAACAGGGCACCTCCCTGGCGTTGGTGTCGTTGGTGACCCTCTTGCGTGTGGCACACATGTTGGTATTCATGGTGCTGAAGGGCAGCAGCTCACGACCGTTATCGTTGAACTCGGTGTTCGCGCGCAGCAGGCCTCCATCGTTCTTCAGGTCCCGGAGGTCAAGGGCCAGCTTCTCTTCAGAGCCATAGACCTGACCCAGGTCCAGGAAGGCCGTCAGGGCATTAATCTGCTCCCTCTTGGTAGGGTTTCCACCGAAGTTGTAGGCTGAGTATCCGGTTCCACATGCGGGAGCGGACCTGAAGGCAGGGATGCAGCTCTCTGGACCAGTGGGCAGGCGGGGGTCATTGGGAGGGATCTGTGAGGACGACACAGGGGTCAGAGGTCAGGGACAGGGGCGATTAGGGTTATTAAAAATGAGTGTAAATTAAAGACTTTGAGTGAACAATGGACGAAAACAGATTTAATTTGTTTCCCCCTGAATTAAATTGATTCTTTCATCCTAATTTTTCCAGCTTTTGTCCTTATAGTGAACTTAAACAAGTCAAAATTAAAATAAAACCACTGAACCTTAAAGGAACAGAAAAACTTTATAAAAACAAAAACAAAAGAACGTTTTATAACTATAACTGTGGTTTATATCTGTATTTGTTAAAGAGGGAAAATTATTTGTATTTCCATTTGTCTTTGAAAGAAAAAGAAAAATTGTGAAATCATTTTGCTTTTGTTGGAGGATAAACTGTTAAACTGTACTTCCTCTCCATAAAAGTATTAAAATAATTATGAAAAGTTGAAGAATGAATGAATGAAAGTTAAAGGTAATGCTGTCATAATGCAATGTTTTTACTTTATGTAAATCATCAGTAAAAGTGAAAATAAAGTAAGTGAAAAAAAATTCCTTTTAAAAAACTCATTTTGTTTAGGAAGAAATTCCACCCAAGAGGAAAAAAAGACAATACATGTTATCAAAAACTATGGCAAAAATATTATTACTAATGATCTTCTTCTTATTGTTATTATTATTATTGTCACTATCTTCATCCTTAAAGTCATGGATAAAACCTTGTTGTGTGTGCTTTTCTTGTTGTGGTGACACTGACCGCGATGGGGATGCAGGGCTCGGTGTTTTCACAGCTCTCATCACAGTTGATGCCGTTGGCGAAGGACTTGATGCTGGGGGAGAAAGGTGTGAAGGTCAGGTCGTGGTCGTTCCACTGACCGAACAAAGTGACCAAATGAGTGTATTCTGTGTCGTTGACGACTCCTGCGTCTGTTGTGGCCAGGATGTTATTGGACACCTGTCGGACCTGAGACAAAAGAAGAAGATGATGATGATAGTTTTCATTAGGGTCTGTTCAAGACTTTATGGAGCCAAGAGCAGAGTGGGATTTGAAGCCCCCAATGCAAATAATACTGACTACATTGGTGTAGAGTTTTTTGTTTTTTTTTTTGTTCTTTGTTTTGTGTTTAAGAAATGATCTGCCTTTGAGATTAAACGGACTAAATCTCATATACTTTAATAAGATGAATTGGAAAACAAATGACAAAAGTGCTGGTAATCTGGTGTCTTCAGTGCATATGATAAAGTGTTATAACACAAATATATTGGTTTATGTACATTTATACAGAAGATTTATAAATGTTCCAGTAGAAAAATCCTGTAAAGTGAATGTCTTGTAATGTGTCGACAGTGTTTTGAAGTAGATCTGGTAGCTTTTTTAACAAACATTATCTTTGAGTTTAACCCATTCTCTCATTAATTCTCAGAATTTCACAATTTGACCCAAGACTTTGTCTTGTAAAGTAAAGCCAACCAGCATTTTTGACTTATTTTTTCTTTATGAGTGACTCAGATTTGGAAAAATTTCACTACCTTTTATCAGGAGGGTTTTTTTTTTTTTTACTTGTTAACCAAAATGATTTATGTTAATTATTGTCAAAAATATGAATGCCATCCTGATATGTTGTACCTTCAGTTGTTTTGGGTCACCTGATTTGAATTTGCACTTAAGCATGTAAAAGCATCTACTGATATAAATTGTTTAATAACCAGTATATCATACATTCACAATGAATAAAATCAGTATTTCCATTTGGTTTAAACATTTACAACAGTAAAATCAGCAGAATGCGGAAATGTAGATAAACTGTTCTTCCCTGGTTAATGATTACATCAAATTAAATAAATACCTAAGAAAAAATATCAGAATGCATCAGACTTGTTTCTGGCTGTTGTGTTTTTTTTTTTTTTTTGCGTGTTTGTTTTATATAACAAACAAGTGGTGCCAGGCACAACAAACCCCGCCTTTTGTATGTATTATATCTTATTTTGGCATCGATCCAGCTGATGTCATCATGTCTATGCATGTGTTGATGTCAGCATATCAGTTGCCTCTATATATGTGGTAAGTTTGAAGTAAATTGAAACAAAATTGATGTTTTTATAGACATTTGAAATTTTGCCCATTATAAGTAAATGGGAGAAAAAAAAAGATTTAATAAACTAATAAAAAATTTGAACTTTGATGTACTTTTACCAAAATCTAATCAGATTCTATTCTGGCTCACTAACAATCTATAAATCCTATTTGGTATGAAATCAACCAATAATTTTGCTGCTAGACAAATAAACAAACCAAAAGCAATACTTGCCTCTCCTTTGGGAGGCGGGGTCATAAATGTTCAACTGTATGAAATGAACAGTTGAACTTTTCACAACAAAACACTGACAATTCAGAGAATAAAGCTCTTGGGGGGACCCCTGGTGGCTACAGAGCCTTAAACAGATTGATTTTAAATTTGCAGCTGAATCCATACTAGCTGTGTCATGTATTTAGGATTTAATGTCATACCAGAGGGAGGAAGAAGCTGTTGATTGTGTTGTTCAGAAATCCTTTGGGTTGGGAAATGCCATCATCATATTCAGCAGGAAGCCAGCGGGTGAAAGCAGTGTTGGAGGCTCCAAGGCGAGGGTTATTTCTAAGAGCAAACATGAGATATTTAGAAACTCTGCTTGAGACATCCCAGGAATATGTACACATCTTCTGTGGTGCATGGCCTAAGTGTTCAAGTTTCACAAGCATTTCCTCTTATTGTAAGCATCACTTAGCCTCAAGAATTTAAAGTCAGTGAATTATGAGTTATAAGTCTCCATTTATTAGAATACGATTTGGAATGAAGTCATTTACTTACTTTATACATGCAGAAATAATTTATAACTTAAATATAGGATAATGTCATTTCAGAAAGTTGAAATCAGTAATATTTCCTGGTCAAATTACTTTGAAAACACTTGGTGATGTGATTTTTGAACTTCTGGTGTAGTTTTTCTTACAGGTTGTTGCAAACGCTGGTGGCTGTGCGGTATCTGTTCAGATTTGGTGTGGTCCGGCAGTTTGGGAGCCTGACTCGACCCAAGCATCCAGTTATGTCAGCGAGCCTCCTCAGGTCTTCTGTACTGAGCAAATCTGAAAAAGATGAACACAAATATATAGGCTTTTTATTTCTATTTTTTGTTTTAAATATGTAGTTTTCAGGTGTAGTTTTGTGTGGCTTGACAGTGCCCTCATTCGGAAACAAAAAACCCTTGACCTACAGCCAGAATGAAGAAAAAGTATCACAAAATTAACTTAACACCGTGTGTTATGTTTTTCTGACCTGTTGCATTCAGTGACCGCTTGTGCACACGATGCACCCTGTCGTGCAGCAGACGAAGGGTTTGAGCCATGTAGTCTGCAGATCTCACAGCTGTACGAGTATCTGCACGGGGCTGTTTCATGAGACGAAGAGCATCATGAGGCCTCACCATCTGTCTGCGGACTCTTCTCAGACTCCTGGAAGAGGAAAAGAAATCAAAAAAAAAAAAAAACAGGTCTCCAAATGTGATCCTTTGATACATTTTCCCTACTGACTTGCAAACTTGCATGGGAACAAATTCTTGTGTGCGTGTTTTTTTTTTTTTTTTGTAGAAATAATTCTATAATAATCTAGTCCAGGGGTCAGCAACCCTGGTCCTAGAGAGCCACTATCCTGCATGTTTTAGATGCATCCCTCTTCCAACAAACCTGACTCAAATGATCAGCCTATCACCAAACTCTGCAGAAACCTGATAATGACCTTCAGGT
>JAPQRP010000005.1:9573639-9607401 GCA_037367295.1 Apogon hyalosoma
ATATATATATATATATATATATGTATATATATTTATTTATTTATTTAAAAAATACATGCATTTAACAGCCAGTAGTGGAAGTATTCAGATCTTCTTTTTAAGTTTAAGTTGTAATATGGTGAAAATCCACATGTTAAAGTTGCTACATTAAAAACCTTACTTAGATAGATCTAAATATTCGTTGGGAAAATTTATTTAGAGTAGGAACTGTAAAAATGTCATTGCACAATAAACTGGTCTCTGTCAGTGTTTATTTTTTTTAAACATTTTTATTTAGAAAATATGGTATTTTGTATTCACTTTACTGCAGCATTAATATCCATGTTACATTTTACTGTTGAAGATAATATCTGTTGCTGGCATTTTAATCTGAATGAACATCTATCATTAAATTCCAGGGTGTTATCAGATAATATGTGAACAGAACAGGCACACTCAACTGAACAGTGAGGAGTACTTTATTTATTTATTTTTTCATTGATACTATCCCACTTCCCATGTTCTATGATGTGTATATGATACCTTATATTCATGTAACTGCAACATCAAATATGTATGTTACATTTTAGTGTCACAGATGTCAAAGTTTGAGATTGTTGGTATAATAGGAGATATTGATGCAGGTTAAAATACCAACAATTTATAAAGCAGCTCAAACTTTAACACCTGCAACGGTAAAATGTAACATGTATATTTAATGCTGCAGCTAAGTGAATATAAAACATCATATAAATGTTATAGAGAGTTGGAAGTGGATATCTCTTACTATGTCAAACAAGTTAGTTACCATACCACTATCCTGTGGGAACCACATATCTGTAAAAAGTCATCTTTATGATGATGTATTTTCAGTTTTTAAAGACTCTAAAGACTTTTAAAGACTTACAGACATACAGTGCTTGAATTAAAATACATACTTTGGAGTGGAATGGAATGGAATTAATTTACCAAGCAAAGAAAAAATCAAAAACAAAAATCCCAACACAAAAATCATTAAAAGTGAAAACAACTAAAACTAAAAGAAGAACATTCTGTATGTGAAAATGTAAGGAAACCACACTAAAGCTTTACTAGAAGAGACAAGATTTGCATTTTTCTTCAAAATCAGGAAGTGAGTCAGCTGTTCTGGTCAACTTCTACTGATTTTTTTTTTTTTTTCTAATTAAGGAACTACATACAGTCACACAAAAAATTATTAGACCATCAAAAGTCATCATAAACAATGGTAATACAATCAAGTGCTAACTCCGGTGTGCATCATGTGACTAAAACAGACAGAAAAGAAAACATGGAATGAATAAAAGCCTTGTTTTTGTCAGTACAATGCCATAGATATTGATGGAAGAACTGAAGTGATTGTGGTTATTATCAAGAAAACATGGAAAATGGATAGATATCAGCTCTGAAATTAAACTACTATGAGCTATTTTTGTTGTTATCATTATATTTGTCCAAACAAATGGACCTTTAGTTGGACCAGGCATTAAAATGAACTAGAAATTGAAAAAAACAAGGGTGGTCTAATAATTTTTTCCGTGACAGTATGTTTCTTCTGTATGAAGTACATCATCTGCCTCGACATAAGAACCATATACTTCATATATGAGCTCCTGATCTGTGCTAAATAGAAGTGCGTATGTGTTATTTTTCATGTTGCAGAATGGAAACACATGCCAGGACTGCACCAAAATATTTGAACTCATCGGTGACTTGCTTTCCAACGCAGACGTCCAGGTGAGAACTAAAGTTATCAGGGCAGCAAACACATTCCACAGGCTCAGTATTTATACACTGATACTGTAATGTTGACACACTAAGATTAAAAAAATTCTTCAACAGCTTTAATCAAATAATAAACCTTCTTCTTTTGTCAGTTTGCTAAGTCTGTGCACATTCTTTCACATGTAAATGCTGTGTTATCAGTTAATACATGAACAGAAAATGTTCGCTCAAGTAAATAGGTTTGGTGTTATCCCATTTCCCATTTTCTATGATGAACAAAAGTTGACAATTAGTTTTTGTTTCTCACCTCAAAGATCTCTGTTCCTCTGTGGCCAAAGTGAGAATATTTATTTTACTGTTATTTTATTTATTTACTTCGAACATGCAAAGAAACAAAATAAAACAAAACAAAGGAAAATAAGGCAAAAACAGAATAACATTTAAATGAACAGAATCTATCTTCAAGTATGTGCAATTCTGAATTTTGCATGGTTGAAAAGGAGTAGGAAGAAGTATAAACTTATTTAATCCTACCTCTCAAGTGCTTTTACACATTGATCACTAACTTAATACAAGAATCAAATAATACATTTTTCCTAATTTTAGCATTCAACCACAACTAATACATTATGCAGTAATTTAATAATGCACAACAAAATGGTCATAGTAGTACATATGTAAGTAATAAACTGCACCTGTATCAAAACGCAAGATCAGACAAAAACAATTATAGGTAAAAACTAAAATGACTGATTTACACCACTGTCACTTTATAACTATTATAAGATGAGAATTATTTTTGTATGAATTAAATATATACAAACTAAAGTAATGCAAAATGCTTGATTTTTAGTGTTAGTCACTATTAAACTTTCACATATTTTATACAGAAGAGCTCATTTGTGTCTTAAAATCGTGTGACTGTTTTCTGCATAAACTTTAAAAAAGAAAGATTCTCTGTGGTTTGAAAAAGAAGCAATACACAACTGGACTCAGTCATCCGTGTGCTTGATAAATCTCAAAGGTGACAAAACAAAAGTGTTTTACCGTGTAGTCATTTTGTCACTCTTTGGTGAAAGGTTCAGAGCAGGGCTGCACTGTCTAAAGTCAGATACTGCAACTGAATACATTTGGTTTCATAAAACTACAAAGAAGACGGACAAAATATGAAGTCACACATTAAAATACAATAACACTATTTCCCCATCAGATTGTTTGCTAATCTTATTAATGGCAACTGTCTTAATATTTTACTGTGTTGATATGTTATTCTAATTCAATCCAAATGTCAATTCAGTGCCAAAGTACATAAAAAAAAAAGCTGAACAAATCACTGTACAAAAACCACACAGTAAAACACAATAACACATTAAAACAATAAGAGAAAAATCTATAAATCACAGTGGAAAAACAGAACAAAATGACTCATCCAACAATATCAAATCCTTGTTAGTGTAAAAAAAAAAAAAAAAAACAACTTTTGAGCATTCTTTTTAATTTAAACAGCTAATTGATTTTTATTTCTATTTGATTCTAGTTGCATGTTCATTACTAGTCAAAACTTCAGCCACACCTTTTCGTTCAATATTTTTCTTTATTTTTTATTATTTTCTTGATTGCAGATTAATACTAAAGGCATCAAAACTGTGAAGGAACACATATGGAATAATGTAGTAAACAAAAAAGTGTTACACTAGCCAGAAGTTGTTTTATATATAAGATACTTTTTGTTTTGGTTCCATTTTTTGCACACTTGAGGCATTCTCTAAATCAGATTCATTTCGTTTACGGATGTGTCTGTGGAGTTTTTTGCCTGCTTCATATGTTTGAGTGCATCATTTGTGTTGTGCAGAGATATTTAGTGTTAATCTACAACACAGAAAGCAATGAAAACAAAGAAAAAATACTGACTGAGATGGTGTGTACAAACCTTTGACTGGTAAATTAATATTAATATTCTTTTAATATATTTTTCGGAGGTTGTAAATATATAAAATGAATAAAGGAACCACTCCTACTGGTCAATTCACATACATTCTTAACAGGAAAGAGCGTCTCTGTGAAGCTTTTCATATATATTAATTCATTTTGGCCTCACAGTTTCATTTGTTATTCATAAATGTGCTTCAACCCAACTTGCTGAATCTTGGGTCCGTTGTGCTGAACAGAGGGAACATGCACTCATCCTGTCAGTTTTCCTGGTGTTTAGGCTGTAGCCTCGATCAACAGTGACTCATTCATAACAGGTCACAGATTTGACTTATCTATTCCAGAAAAAGATCATGGATGACATTGAAATTGTGTGTGACCACCTGCCCGGGCCTGTCACCACCGGAAAAGTCTGCAAAGAGGAGGTGGAGAAGATTTTTCCACTGGTCATCAACTTTATTACTGGGGTTGTTGTAAGTTCAAGCATGTTTGGCTTCTGACTGGCTTTTTCAGTCTGTAATAACGATATGTGCTTTGGTGCTTCATGAACACAAACAGTCTCCTTTCTTGTCCTGAAGAAACCAGCAGAGGTGTGTAAACTCCTCGGGCTGTGCAGCTCCAGTGAGACGCAGCAGAAGATGCTCAGCTACTTTGCGAAGCAGGCCCTCGAAGCTGCTGTGACCAACGAAGATGTCAGTGAAGCAAAACATGGAAGCGAAACTAACCAAAAGCACACTCCTGTTTGTGGAATGAAGGCCAGGCTCATATGTGTTTGTTTTTATCAGGTGCTGCCCACGTCACAGTGTACCTTCTGCATTTTTCTGATCAAGTCTTTGGAGGATTTACTGCCAAAAGAAAGGACAGAGGTGAGTCACAGCCAAGAGGTGAGAGAACATTAGCACAGCACAGTAACCCTTTGTGCTTCACACCCACACAGACATCATGATGTCGCCAGACAGCTCTGTCGTCTGCACGCTCACTTCACCCTGTACTTTACATCCTGATCCTCTGCAGACTGCTGTGATCCACGTGGTGGAAGACATCTGTCATATTCTGCCTGCTTCCTACAGAGATCAATGTGAGGCTGTGGTTGCAAAGTTCACCAAGACGGTGCTGGATGCCATCATGAGCTACGCCACGCCTCAGGCCATCTGCGCCCTCATGCACCTGTGCAAAGGCCAGGAAGCAACACCTGTCGGTCAGTCTTCACTAATGTCACTGCCTATACACAGCATCTGTTTAATTATTTAACCCTTTACTGCAGTGGACAGTCATTCACTCTTTCATTAAAGCTACTTTATTTGCAGTAATAACTCCAACTCTTAATTGTTGTTCCATTGGGTTTTCTAACGTTTTTTACGCTCACTTTAGTGTAAATGCTGCTGTGACACCTGAACTTCTCCACTGTGGGATAAAGTCTTATCTTATCCTGACGTAGTGTTTAATGAACCCAAAATGTGCTTACAAAGAAATTCCATCATGATCTACAGTTTAAGGAATAGTTTGGTCATAGTTTAATCCTCATGGTTGTTGTCTTTTTGTCTCAGTGACTGATGTTTCTCAGAATAAAATCACTGCTTCATGACATTCACCACAGTGTAAAGTTACATTAAATGCTGAAATTATATGCTTTCTTAAATGAGTGATGTATTCCCTTTGTGGAAAGAGCTTTATGGATGTGTTTATGCTTACAATACTAATGTCATTATATGTTAAACTGTTGATGCATGGAATCCACCACAATGAATAGCTGGGTATGATGCTAAAGACATTAGTTTATTAATAATCCATGTATGAAAGGGTTAATAGTGCACTCTGAATGTTCAGAATCTAAAAATCTGCCCAGCATATCTTTCTAGAATCACATATTGCAGGAAACAACTTGCTTTTTTAGTCAGAAACACATTTGGCATTTTAAGTGACACACACACGCGCGCACGCGCACGCGCACACACACACACACACACACACACACACACACACACACACACACGCACACACACACACACACACACACATACATCAGATCCTCTACATTAACAAGAAAAGAAACAATCCCTGGTGTAAATACACTGTTATTAAGAGTCCTGCAGTCAAAACCCAACTTAAGTTGAATAAAATAACCGGTACTTCCATCAGAGTCACGTCCATAAATATTTGCACAGTAATTTTACCTTGTACATTTGGAATCAGCTCCACACTTTTTGCTAACTTAATCTAACAGAATAACAAGGGAAGCAACCATAGAATAGAATAGAATAGAATAGAATAGAATAGAATAGAATAGAATAGAATAGAATAGAATGTTTGGACCTGACGATATATTTCATGTCTCAGTGCAGACTGACCCATTTCAGTGTACTGTGTAACACTTTAGTTTATATTTATAATATGAATCAACAAAATGATGAGGAACTGAAGTTATTTGTAATAAAGGTAGTAGAGTTACGTGGTGTAATGGGATAGAAGTATGAAGCAGCAGAAAATGGAAAAACCCTAGTATCGTACAAGTCTTTAAAACTGTATCTTAATGCATTAAATTACTAATATCATAGCAGATTATGCAAAAAACAAAACAAAAAAAAAAACAAGTGTGAGATGCTACATTGAATTAGACATTATTAATTTACTGTCATATGAACAACTAACTGAAAAATCACATGTGAAATCAGGAAAATTTGAAACAACTGCCACAAATAAGACTTCTCAGACTACGTTCACACTATAGGTTTTGATTTAATCCCCAGGTCTGTTTTTGCTTCAGGGTGAACAGTTTATGGACGGGAACAGAGAAAAGTGGTTACATGTATGTTCCTCACCTGTGTTCACGTCTGTATGCCTGGTGTTGTACAGAGGTCAACAAGGAAACTGAACACTGAGGTCAAAGGCTTAGTGTTCAGTTTCATTGTTCACTGATGCAACGTTGTGATCAGATGATAACAAAGATGAAGTGAAAAACTGGCAAACTTTTATGATGAATGTCTGTCTATAGTGATACATAAGTTGCATGAGTTCCAATATGACAAAAAAAAAGTGTATATAGGACCATATAGCATCATAAAACATCATAATCATATGTGATTTATGCAGCTCACACTATCACAAAATACAGATGACATATGAGAAAAAAAAATCTGATTTGCCATGGAATAATTACATCTGACTTCATTCTTATCCTTAGATCCATGCACTCTGGCAACATACAGGTGCAAAGACTTCAACACAGCCGTCAGATGTGGAGTAAGTAAATAGTTATTAAATCACAAACACGTTACCTGGATGAATTTTTTCAATGTTATTAAAAACAAAAAAAAATCCTAATTTGCTCTGCACAGACTGTTTTCTACTGCCAGAAATTTGCCTGGAAGCCTCTGAACATGATCTAAGAAATTAGGGTAAGTGGAAAAACTCATTCAAGCCTTTAAATAAAACCAAAATGTACAATATAAAACCATTTTATATCTGTTTTTTCAGGTCAGGTCTTCCACAGATGATGCAGATCTTTCACCTCCGAACTGCAAATATTCCTTCGAGCCCTTGTCATCGGTGGTTTCCTGCCAAAGTATCTGTCTGATACTGATTTGATATCTATTTGCATTTTGCGGTTTTGCATGGTATATATGGCCTGCACTGAGCAATGAAAAGTAGGATTTTTTTATACTATATTAGACAAAAGGATTATCTAAGCTTTAAGGAATGTTGAAAAGATATGAAAGTCTTGACTGTATAAACAAGATTGTTAAAAATTTTAAGTGTTTGACTTTTATACATTTAATGGCTTTGTTTTTGTACTAACAAGACACTTTTCTATGCTTATTTCACATTTAATGAGTTTTTGTAATCTATCAAAATCAAATGTGCTCAAAATATCAGTATGTTGCATTTACTGAGAAACAAATGTATACTACAGGATCTTCATTTCGTATTAAATAACGTCAACTAAGTTCACATGCTATGATGTGTTTATTTTCCTGCAGGTTTTTACTATACCTCATCATTATTATCATTATTATTATTATAAGCTTAAAATATTTCAAAGTATAGACAGTGATTTGACGACAAAGCCAAGTGTTTTGTTTTTCAGGTTTAGGATTGAGAGAAGTTCAAGTGTAAAGTTGCAATCTAACTTTGTCACTCTAAAGCCGAGAAAATCAAAACAGAAATAAACGGATGCAAAATCTGGGTTAGAGATGTAGAAGTGAAACTATTCTCACAGTTTTGTATCAAGGAACTGAATGTAATCTGACCTATAAGTATAATTTCTCCATTCTCATTGTTGTATTGATTAGATGTTACTATATGAACTGTTGTACTTATTTAGATTCATGTTTATCCTTACTAATGAAATATTTAAACCTACATCATTAAGTAAAAAACAGACAAAAACAACAAAACAGAAACATGTCAAGTGCAGCCTATAAACACATGCAACAGTGCAGTTTATTTGAAGGGTTTAAAAGAAAAGCTAAACAACTCAAACTGCATGAGTATGAATTATTCAACATGGAAATTTTCAACCACAGGGTAGTAGATCCATAATGAGGAATAACAGTTTTAGGGATTAGGAACAGGGGCATTTCAGACACTGAGAAAAGGCACTTCATATATTCAGAAACTACACTGACAATCACTTTCAATTAATAAAAAAAATATTTAAAAATGGATTTAAACCAAAAAAATCCCTCAAACCCTACACAGAAGACCATGTAAACAGGTTGGTTTCTCTGTACAGCGCCAACCGATTATTGGTCCCGTCTGTGGATGAGTAACTGGAAACAAGAGTTTAACAAGGAAAAAAAAAAAAAAAAAAAGTTAATCTAAAATGCTCTTGGCGCCACCAAGTGGCTGCTTTCTGAAGTTTCTCTGTAGTACACTTCTAGAGCCACAGGGAGATGCCAGAAGCACAGTGTCAAATATTTCAGCATCAGTGACAAGATCAGGTCAGTATTATTTATAGGGATACAGTGCCACCTATCTAAATGCTGAGGATCATTTCAGACACACTTTACAGACAGATCAGGAGTGAGTGACTAATTTTTAACGATTTTGTGGATAGACGCTCTAACCTCAATTGAATATGGAGTGTTGAACCCAAGGAAACAACATTTTGGTGATCTAAACTCTGGCTGTTCAGCCATGTGTCAAAGAATCCAAAAGATTTTATAAAACTAAGAAATAAATAAGAGTAAAATGTACCTGCAACCTTAACATTCATTGAGAACTTCGTATTTTCTCTCAGACTTCAAGCCACAAATTAAGTGGGATAGTACTTTTAAATGTTGTCCGTATAACTACTCTTTGAATAACTTTATAATTCACATTGAAAATTGTGGTTTTCCGTTTGTACAACCCAAGAACAAATGTGCAGTGCAATTCCAGCAAACGCTCTCAAACACAAAGCTACAATATCTGATCCTGCGTAATCATCAGTGCAAAATGAACTCTGCTAAGACAGAAGCAAACCCCCACCCCTCACATTCACTAATCTGACAGTGCACTGCTACTCAGCTCTTCTTGTGACTTTGTCTCATATTTTCAATGTTTTATGTGCAGAGATTAAACAGTGTCTGTTTGGACACTCAGCTGTTTTCTTTCATTGGTACTTGCTGGTCATACAGTTAGGTCCCACATTACAGTGATGTTATAAATCAAAACATGGTGTTGTGATGGGACAAAGGCAACCACCCCACAGACACAACTGAGCCCAGGTTTCTCTGTAGCTACACCCAGACTCTGTCAGCCGAGGGGACGACACTGATTCATGTTGGTCAGTGAGATAATGACAATTTAACATCATCAGAACAATCTCATCACACATAAACCAATTAAAAAAAAAGAAAAACTGTTTTCATCATGCAGCCCAACATAACCACAAGGTCATTAGCAGCTTCTGACTTCTCTGTAAAACGTCAGAAAAACCTGGTCTGAAGGGGTAGCAGATTTCAAAAAAAAAAAGTAAAGAAGAAATATTTGACTGAGCTGGCATATCTTAGACATGTAAGGCCATCTTCAACTATTTGTGCCACCAAAGTTTAAAATATATGAGGAAGAGGTATGTTTTCGTGATGGTAAACTGTAGTTAAAAAAAAAATAAATAAAAAAAAATCCTGCTTTAAAGAAATGGCAAAAACCTGAATGGAAATTGTAGATACAAACCATACTTCACCTTCATAAAGATGTGATGTAGAGGGAATTTTAAAGTTAGAGAACACTAGATATTCCTTTAAAAATACTATTCTTACTGTAAATACTCTCAGGGGCCTTTAGGAAACCTACAAATATGATTTATAATTGTGCGCTCAATAGATTTGCTGAGACATAAGTTAGTTTAGTGAACACAGTGACAGGAAAAGAAACTAGTAATAAATATGGTCATATAAAACAAAAATAAAAAGGATGCATCATCTCAGTGAATGTAACAGATCTGAACTATTTATCTTGAGAGTTGTAAGGTGTCAAAAAACAGGTTTTCATTAGAGGAGGCTGTGAGTGTGGAAGACAAAAAAAAAAAAAAAAAAAGAGGGAAAACTGAAGATGAAGATGGAAATGGACTCTCAGGTGCTTTTTTTTCTGTGGTGGACCTGAGGCCTTTTAGGAGAGGAAGGTCATGGTTTAGTATTTGAGCTTCTTGGGGACCTCCCATGGGAAGACATCGCGACCAAAGTGACCATAAGCTGCTGTGCGCTGATAGATGGGCTTCTTCAGGTCAAGGTCCCTGCAATTAAAGAGTAGTTTTTAAAAATATTTATTACAGAAATATTAAAATCATATTAAACAACTTTAACCTTTAATGCGCCAGGAGTCAACAATACAACAACGTATCGGAGAGTCTAAAATATGACAGCGTGGAATACCTCACGATGACCCCTGGACGGAGGTCAAAGTTGTTCTTCACAATTTCCAGCAGCTCCCGCTCGCTCCTCTGAGAGGTCCCATAGTTGAAGATGGAGACGGAGAGGGGATGGGCAACTCCGATGGCGTACGACACCTACAACACATGGAAGTCAAAATAGATTATCTTTTGGTTCAAGGAATTCAGGACCACAGAAAAAGCAAAAGATGACACAAAATCAAACAAAAAGACAAAAGGTTAAAAGAAAAAAAACATATATATTATGTGCAAACTCTGATATTCAGTCCTGTAACACTTTGGTAGGAGAACAAATTTTCACTTGCTCTGCGACATCTGCAAAAAATAATTATGAATCTATTATTGGAATGTTTTTACATTTCCAGTATAACAGGATTTTTTTCCTCGAGGCAAATATGCAGACTTTAGATTTATATTTATTTTAGAATTAGTTTTCTGCTCCTAAAATCTGAACCTTACTACGCCGCCTCTTTAATGCTGTCAGTTAAATCAGTAAACGAAAGTAAACAAGCAGAACCTGCCCCATATAACATCAGATGAAGTCTGTCGACTTAAGAGTAGTGAACCTTTGGTAAAACCTCCAGGTTCTTCATAGATCCAATGCTCTGAAGACAAACTTTTATGTTTTTTCTCATCTTGAGTGGCCAGTGCGATTTCTCTATGTCTGGAAGGTTATGAGATGAGGGATATTCATTTTACTATAGTCTGTAACCTCATTAACATACATTGTGTCAACAGTATGAACACAGCACTGACTGAAGGGGAGCGACAAAGGGAATTCAATGTGACCTACACTGTGCTTTTGTACTGTGAAGAAACCAACAGTCACCTGTGTATACAGAACCACATACTGACCTGGACCAACACACGCTTGCACAGCCCTGCTTTGACCAGAGATTTGGCGACCCAGCGAGCAGCATAGGCGGCAGAGCGGTCTACCTTTGTGTAATCCTTTCCAGAAAAAGCTCCGCCTCCATGCGCCCCCCAACCTCCGTAAGTATCGACAATGATCTTACGACCAGTCAGACCAGCATCCCCCTGTGGGAAAGAACAGATATAATATATAACGTGGAGTGATGTACCCGAATTTAGTTAAAAGATCTCCGACAGATGCAGGGATCTTAGAAAAAGTCCAGTAAAAGGAAGATCATTTTAGGAAACTTCTGGTCTCGCCTGCGGCCCTCCAATGACAAAGCGTCCACTGGGCTGCAGGTGGTAGATGGTGTCATCATCAAGATACCCGCTGGGAACCACAGCTTTCACCACCTGCTCCTTCAGAGACTGACGCATTTCATCCAAACCGACACCTTCATCGTGCTGCACAGACACGACCACAGTGTGGACACGCAACGGCACCATGGCACCTCGATCCTGTCGGTACTGGACAGTCACCTGATGGAAAATGTTTTAACACCAAGAGTAAAGCATCTGTTGGTTTAACAACTGTAACATATTAAATACATTTTCCTGAGCTCACATTAAAACTCAGTTTAGACCAAAGTTTAACAATCAGGCCAAACTGAAAACATAAAATGGAAAAGTTGCAGCGGTTCGATCACACCTCTCCACTCTGTCTTCGTCTCAGTTGCCAGTGGCTGGTTTTAGAATGTGAGGCATGTCACCTGTTTCTACAGTCAGTCAGTGTGTAAAAAGTCAGCTGGTCAAAATGGCTAAACTTCAGAGAGAGAGCGTCACCTCATCAGTGTGAGAAACAGCTGTAGTTTTATGACACAAAGACAGCTCCACAAACTTGGCCCTCTTGCTTTTTACTATTTTATCAAAACTATAAATGCACATTTAGTAAGTCACTCACTACCATTACCATCCTCACATATTTTGTTTGTTTTAGTTCAGTTTGAAGAACAAACACAGTCCACAGATCCATCCAATCCATAGAGCCAACAATCACTCCATGAAATGAAAATTTCTAATACAAACTTCACTAATTAAATAATTAATTTATACAATCAGACTGAAAAGGAGTAGGCTAAAGCTTTCTGGTTATTTTTCCTACCCTTTATACATTATCTTACAGCACGTCCTCAACTACAACAAACACAACATATTCACACTGACAATGAAAACACTATGAATGCTGAAATTACTATTAAATGTTGCATACAAACTTAAGACTTAAAGTTCATATATCTAATAAGTCATATTTATAAATGTGGTTTTTTTTTTTGTTAAGGTGAGAGAGAGGTACATAGTTTCAAGTCATTTGTGCAGCTGTTCCTCAAATCTACTCCTCTGACAGACATACAGGATAGGAGAGAGGAGAACCCTCACAAATTATATACAGCAAGCCAGTAGTTAGAATGAACGTATACAGTGACTGCTATGGAAAACAGGATTTGGTGACTTGAGGAAGGTTCTGTTGACTGGCAGAAGTTGAGTTATGTCTAAGTCATGAATCTTTGGTGTGAATAGGGCTTAAGCTGGAGTTGTTGGAGCTGCACTGAATTTAATGTGCAGATTTTATGACCAATGTTTCTACATTTTTTTTAATATTAGAGTAAAATTCTAAAATATATTCTTCTCTCTCATAATTTCTGTAATTGTGCAGTGATCATTTTTAAGTTTTGGAAATCTGGATAAGACCAGCAATTTGATGTTTTTATTATTTTGTCACTTTAAAAGAAAAAACTGTCAAGTCAAAAGACACACATCATTTAAGTAATTATTGGCTACAGCTCTTAAAATGCCTACAAAATGGAAAGAAAAAAAAAACGCTTACTAAGCCTCCAGTAATGCAGAGTCTAATAAACAAATGAAAACAATGGTCCTGCTTTGTTTTCTAACCTGAGTTTTGGAGTCGGGGCGGAGCCAAGGCAGGACCCCAGTTCTGCGTAATTCAGCCATCTTGGCATTGAGTTTGTGAGCCAGAACAATGGTGAGGGGCATGCACTCCTCTGTTTCATCTGTGGCGTATCCAAACATTAAACCCTGTGGGAAACAGTCACAAGTCAAAAGCATGACTAGACAACAAATAACTGGTAAAAACTAAGTCACTGCCACATTTCTGTCACCAGTCACTGTACTATGAACCAAATTCAGAACCTGTGCTCTTACCTGGTCTCCAGCCCCAACGTCCTCCTCTTTGCGATCAAGATGAACGCCCTGAGCAATGTCAGGGGACTGCTGCTCCAAAGCCACCAGCACATTACAGGTTTTATAGTCAAAGCCTGTGGTAACAGAAGAGCCACAGTCTTCATCGTTTCACTTAAAAATACTCTTGAAAATATACTAATGTAGTTGTTGAGCTCATCTCATTTATTCAGGTTTGACTATAAACCATCAAGGTGGGATTAAATATTCCAACTAAAAGTAGAGTGGAACCAGGATTTTATTTTTGGAATGGCTACTTCATCAGAGCAAGTGCTAAAACATCACCATTATTAAGTATAAATAAATGACTGAAATGCACAGCTTCCCTCCACAGCTCTCTCCTCTCAGTCCTAAAGAATATTTACGAGGGAGAGTCAAAAAATTCTCAGATGAGCGCTGTGTCACTGGGGGTGAGACTTGGATCTACCAGTTTGATCGAGAGAGAGAGAGATTCAATCAAAAGAGTAGCATCCAAAAGGAGTAGCTGGACTGGTGAAATTCAAGGCAGAGAGGTCTGTTAAATAAATAAATAAACTTTTTATTACATTTGTCTGAGAACTTTTTGACTCTCCCTCGCATCAAGACAGACAGCCTCATGCTTTTTCAGGTCACTGATGGAATCATTAAAAACAACTTGTGCAACAATGGCTAAAATGTAACTATTGTCACAACCCTTTGCATTCTTTAACTTCTTGGTTACTTTATAGAAAACTGTACGGAGTATGTTGTGGTGGGGTCAAAGTGGATTAAATGAGCAGAACTCAAATATTGAGCTCACAACAACCAGATGTCCTCACTTTACCTTTTGAGGAATCGTCATAGCCGATATGCTTGATTGTCTCCCTCACAATCTTCTGGTAATCAACATTGGCCCTGGAGGTGATCTCCCCTGCCAGCAGGATCATCCCTGTCTTAGCTACAGTCTCTGAAGGCACAGTGACAGGCAGTGTGAGGGATAAAAGTGAGACTAAGTATAAAAGGCCATCAAGAAAAATAGGGTAACAAGGAATTATGTGGGAACTGGATGGCACTGTAACTGGTTTAACAAACATGCAGTCAGCTGAAAAGTCTTTACTTCAAACTGTACACTTTTTGTTTTAAATAATTTTGCCAAAGCCATTTTATTTAGGTAACCAATACTATCCATGTATGAATCTAAAGATACACCATGCCTTAATCTCCAGGATGATTTTCTTATCCAATTTATGGCATCACAGCTTGTGCTCCAGCATCAACAGCACAACGTCTCTAACATGTCACTTACTTTTCAGGGACAGATATAAATGATAAAACCTGGGGGTTTTGCTTATCCTACCTGGCCCATGCCTACATTGCTGTCCAATACAAAGGTCCAGAAACTTACCACATGCTACTTTGGCATCAGGGTCTTGTGTGAGGTGTGCATCCAACACGGCATCACTGATTTGGTCACATATCTTATCTGTGAAGAAACAGAAGGCATTTTCTAATCAATACCAAAAAAGAGACACAGTTTTGCCCTTTGACATGCACATTTCAAAGAATTTTTGCAAGTTGTTACACTTAATTATTCAAAATGTCATATATTTTCTCTTTCATTTAAAATAAAATCTAACCTACAAAAAGAAAAATAAGCTGGTAAAGCGTTAGGTCATATGATTAAAGAATATACTGCATGTCCGTCTGTACTATTTATGTTCACATTTTTGTTATAAAAACAGAAATTCTACTTCTTTTTCTGAAGTGCCATGTGACACAAACTAGTTTAAGATTATTGCAGGTGTTTAAAAAAGTAAAAGTGAACAACAAACCATAAGGAGCCTTTAACAGTATAATGTTGTGGATTAAAATAAATACGAAGTCCACACATTCTTTCAAAACTCCCTGAAAGAGAATTAATGGCTTTAAGAGGCTACATACGGAACAGTCACAGGTTGTACCTTGGGATGATATAGATTTTACAATTTTTTGACAGTTTGTGTGAGACTAAAAGCAACTAATGAAGGATTTCAATTCTCCAATGAATGATTAGTAATACTACAATCTATATGAATGCACTTCCTTTCCATTTGTATACCAAAATTCAGTGAGAAATTGCACAGTATAAACAAGTGGTGCCCAGCACAACAAACCCCGCCACTCGCATGTATTGTAGCTCATTTTGGCATGGATCCAGCTGATGTCATCATGTTTATGTGTGTGGTGATGTCAGCAAATCAGCTGCCTCTATATATGTGTCAAATTTGAAGTAAATTGAAACAAAATTGATATTTTAATAGACACTTGAAATTTTGCCCATTATAAGTAAATGGGAGAAGAAAGAAAGATTTCAAAAATTCATTAAAAATGTGAACTTTGACCTACTTTTCCCAAAATTTTATCAGATCTATTCTGGGTCACTGAGTATCTATAAACCCAATTTGGTATGAATTCAACCAATAGTTTTGCTGCTAGAGTGTTAACAAACAAACCAAACCACCCTTCGGGGGGGCGGAGAAATTACGTTTAAGTCCTGGATACGTTTCAACCCAACATACACTACTCAGACTGGAGCGTCGGCATTCTCAACATGTCTGAATCTGTTAAATGTTTCATAAGTGTCCATAAAAAGTATACAGTAATGGCAGCTTTATGTCAAAGCACATGAGTTATAAAACATTGTTGCTGCATGCTGAGTTCAAGCTGTAGCTAAAATAAGTCAATTACTGCAGTGAACTAACTGAAAATGTATCCTGTCATAGTTTGTTAATATAAAGAAAAAACCTGATCAAGTCAAGACAAGTGGTAGAAATGTTGTCTCGCTAAAGTTTTGGTAACCTGAATCATTAGTGTCCGAATTATTCACCTGTTGGTTTCCTGTGCATTCTCTCCAACACAGCCTTAATTTCTTCATTTAATATTTTTTTTGGGTGTGCCAGAAACTGACAAGCTAGTGTCCTGCAACAATCCATGGATAAGTATGTGGATGTGACTGCTTTACACCCACAGTTGAGCTACAGCCCCTGCAGTACCTATTATTAGACATACTGGTAAGCCTATTATCCATTGCAATCAAGCTGCCCCCCCACACACACCCCCTTTGCCTCCATGCTGATTGAAAACAGCATATGTTACCTCATTTAATTGTGTATTAACTGGATTTTTCATGTTTGTGGATGGCCTTGTGTGATGATCGATTTTCTGTTGTCATTTCATATAAAACGAATAACTGCTGACCTATATCAGCATATTTAGAAACTAGCTCAAAGACACGCAAAACAAATGTGGATATTGATTAAGTTATCATGCCAATTTGATGAATAGTAACCAATTTAAAGTTCAATTGTAGGGGAACAAAACTAACTGTTCTTTATAGTATGGTGTCTTTTCTCACTGGACTGAAGGCTACATTTCAGCACAGTTTTTCCTGCTTCTTCAATCTGGATAGTGAGCACTGTACTTAGAAAAACATTGCATGATTAACTGTTACTGTAACACACATCTCTCTCTAAACCACAGGGCTCGATAGTACAGACAAAGGTAATTGCGTATACGAGTTTTTATTTGGTATCCATCTCAGTAAACAGACCTTAGACCTGCGACAATAGAGCACGTCACATGTAGTTAAGGAAAACTAAGATGCAACTCCCTCTAGCAGCTATCAGTGTCTGACTTCACAGAAACATACATTTAGCTGCACTTAGTTTATCTGTGTCTACTACTCCCCACCTACACGGGCACTTGTAGTTTGTGTATATAAACCATTTTATTATATATTGTACATTTAGCTGAACACAAAGAGGTTAGCTTCATTGACTGACAGGCACCACGGGTCCTCATTGACTCATTGCTAGCTTTACTAGCTAGCTAGTTGTTAGCATACAGTCGCAGTTCTTTAAATGAACTCCAAAAACGGTATTTTCTAAACATATACGCTGACTGTGGTTCTACAGTTTTGTACTGCTAACAGAGGATGAGGAAAGGCTGCCGGGGCCACATGGTGACTGCTGACAGACATCAACACGCAGAGCTAACCGGCCAACGCTAACTAACGCATGACCTTATTTGAGACGCTAACTAGATGCTATCCGGTTATTAACTACAGTCAAACCGGGCAGCAGTGTAGCCGTGTATCTGTCTCACCGGGATGTCCTTCTCCCACAGATTCAGAGGTGAAGAGAAAGCAGTCCTCATCAATGAGCGAGTTGTTATGGAAACCGTTGAGCTGGCCGTTCATTTTAGTTTATCAGCACAGTGCTAACACGCTAGCCGGTGGGATGTGAGCCTCTTTAACAGTCTGCTGGAAGGAGCGGTTTTAATTTCCTTTATCTCAAGTCTCACAGTTCAACTGGACGCGCTGCTTTGGTTATTAGCTCACCGGGTGAACGGAAGGGCGGCTAGGACAAACTACTGCTACGTTCACGGCACCCGGCACAGTCGGAAAGTACAGCCATACCAAATGTAAACAAATGACTTGGCCAGATATATTTTTTTCTTATGGCAAGCAGAATTTCCCCAATTCAGCCACGTTTAGTTACAGTGATTTTAATAAAATACTTTGAGGCACTTCAGCTTCTACAGTATCTGTTTTCAGGTGCTACACACAAATAAAAGACGTAATTATTATCTGACGTGCTTTTATGCTGCATTCAATGTCACCCTTACCCCTAATGGCTGCTTTAAACTCTACAGGCCTGTGCTAACCTGGAACGATCTACCTCATATCTAACTCACTATTAGTTGTGAGATCAGCTTTGAATAGAATTGAAAACAATGTATGAGGCGATTTTATAGTGGTGAACTTTGCTTTAGTACCAAGTATTAGGTTTTCCATCCATCCATCCATGGTTTGTTTATGTAATACCAATTTGTGTATGAACTAAATGTTCCATTTCTTGTGTTATTTCTTTTATAAATGTTCTATTATAAGTTTTGTTTTATTTTCTGTGTGGACCCCAGGAAGAATAGTTGCAAAGTTAATAGTTCATCATCTCAGAGATGAATATTTTACTATTTACTGCTACTATTCTACTGCTCCACTACATTTCTGTGGGCTGTTAATAATGCGCTCTACATTATTTAAACGTTATTTTTTAAAAGTATGTAAAACCATCAGAAAAAAGTATGAAGTGATTAAACATGGCACTTGAAGTTAAATGGTCCCTTTCAGTGTTTTACAATTATATACAATGTTTTTAAATTCATATTACTACTGCATCAATTTATGTGCTGCATTGTCTGGTGTATATGTCAAAATTTGATGTCAATTAATCTACTTACATATAGCTCAATAGGTTAATCAATAACCATGCTTCATATTCTATAACATCATAATATATTTGGACTACTTATCTCTGAAAAAGTCACCATTTTACAAGCTCAGAAAAACATTCCTGCTTTCAACTTTGTGGCAGAAGTTTTGTTCTAAAGAGTTTGTTTAACTTGAGAAGTAGAAATTTTTCAACACATAAACCTACTGTGTTTTCAATATTAATTATCAACACATTTGAAGCTACATGGTTTTCACATAATAATAAGCTTTCAAGTGTAAATTCAGAAATGTTTCAATTCTGAATTAGCATAAGTGCAGCAAGACTCCTTAAGTAATGTTGGTGGTGCAGTGTGCGGGCTCTAAGAATCCATGGCATAGGACATTTAAACAAGAAACTAGGTCTTTAGTTTCTTGAATGTGTCTAAGTTTTCATCTATTACAGTTCTCTTGGGATAAAGAAAAAAAACAACATTTAGGGCATCGTTTTTAACCATCTATGTTCTCAGATTTATGTCAGCTTACAACTCTCAGTTTTAAGACACTTTTTTTTTGTTTACAAAGTAATTTTAAAACCACTGTAATTTAAATTCTAATTTTGTAATCATTTCACTCTCAGTATGCATTAGGCTCCATCTGAGACACAGAAAACAACAACAAAACTCAGTGGATGGTATTTAACTGATCCATAGATTGGTGTGTTTTGACCCCTTTTCAATCACCCACACGGAAATTTAGAAGGTAAAGTAAGAAATACAAGTGGGGAACATTTCTTTGGAATGAACGCCACTTGTTTAGCCTGTTCTGCTTTCTTGGAAGAAAAAAACATGTTTGTCTTCGGTTTTGCATGGGCTTGTTAATCCAGAAAGTGATTACCTTAATTGCAAACTAGAAAAGCTTGTGTACTAAGCCATGTCTCAACAACGGAAAAACTATCCCATTTGCTGTTTTCTTTTATTAAACCTTACATTCTTTTCTTTTCCTTGAAGACATGACATGTTGGCACAAAACACACACAAATGTTAGAAAATGTTTCACAATGTCACAAATCATCAAAAACATCTAGTCCAAAGACAAATCTAAACCCTAATCCTATGAGTCCTCAAGTCTTAAACTGGTAAGTAGTAATTTTACCTGAACAACTATTACTTTTTAATACATGTTTTAACAAATTACATAACTTGAAAATAATCTTTAAAATCCTCAGGACAGGTGTATCTTGGTGTGTTCCGCTTTTGACACAATGGCAATAATTGATCATTTCCAGACTAAATATGTTGTGTGTATCTACACGACAAAGGTGGAAAAGCACCAAACTCTTTCACCTAAAAAAGTCCTGGAGTATAATTTTTGAGGGTATTTTTCCACTGAGTCAGAAGTAGTTTGATGACATTCCTGGGATGTTTCTAATGATAATTTCCCCCTGAGGTGTCAAACATACTTTACACCTCTAGTTATGGGTGTTTGTCTTTCTTCAACTTTAAAATCATGTACAGTATGTCTCAAGTTGATTTTAATCATGGGACATCTTGGCCCACAGTGTATGCACAAATACATCATTTTGTCTGTAGTGATTACCAAGAAAACAGTATTTTAAGATTCTTTTTATTTCTTATTTTATTTGCACACTCATACAATTAACAACAAAATGTTAGTAGAAGCAAATTCTCAAAACAAATGCTAAACATCCACTCAGTGAGCTCTATAAAACAGGGATTGTATTCACAAAGCTGCTAAGAATAAGAGCATTGATTTGTGAAGTCAAGTCACATGATGATTTGTAAGTTTCAAATTGAATGAGATGGAAAAATGCTCTATGACTGTCCTCAGATACATTAGATTTATTTCATGAATACAGACCAAGAACTACAGAGATAAAACCTGAAACTAACATCTGATCCAAAATGCACATTTCACACATTTTATTTATGGTTTTACATTTAAGCCTACACAAACACAAACACACACACACAAACACACTCTCTCTTCGTTATGAACTATGACACCGTCAATACCTCTGGTCCATGGTCCTCATCTGATACAAGACTGTTTACATGGGTCAACAAGTTTCAATACTTCATGGCCACATCCTCTACTGAGGTACTCTCGCTTTGGTTTCACATTCAATATGTTTGTTTATGGATGATATTGTTTATCAGTCTATAAAAGCACTTTGAGAGTCTGGACATGTCTTTGATTCCAAATACACATAGTGTATGAGAGATGATGGTAGATTCAGAAGCTGAGAACTGCAGGGCTACACATGGGAAGGTTTGCAAACTATACCAAGTCATTAAATGTGCTGCTTCTATGAGCACAGTGACAGTGTGGGGTCCAATCAGCCTCTGAATGCAGTGCCTATTTGTATATACTGATGATGATACTCTATGCAGTGTCTGTTTCCCCTGCCTTTCCTATGTGTTTGAGCCCTGTAGGGCTAACCTGAGCTGGTCTGTGTTCACCTAAGATGGCTGCAACCAAGGCCTCTGGTGCAGTCACTCCACTTCCTGGAGACACAGGGCTGCGAGGACTGAGGGGGCTGATGCTCGGCGATGGCACAGTGTCGGGGGAAATCAGACGCTCCTTCTTAGCAGCAGAACAAGGTGAGTGACTGCGAGCCTGGCCTTCTTTGGAGCGTGGACAGAGGCTAAGGCCCTGCAGTGTGGGGAGGGGGTTCGAAGTGAGAGCAGGAACAGCAGGACTGCGGCTCCGACGGTGGCGGTGGTGATGTTTCCCATTTTTAGGGCTCGGGCTGCGTGAGTTTGGTGCCAGAAGAACGAGAGTGCTGTCGTCTTCTGAGCTGATGTCAGAGCTGTCTGAGCGATGCACAGTGGGACTGTGGGCTGGCATCTTTATCTGAGGAAGGAGGGTTCAAGAAGATATAAGCACATGAGCAAATGTTGAGGAATTATCAAAATGCAACTTTTCTGTTAGGCTAATATTCTGCCAACACTTATAAAAGTCAAACAATGCATTAAGATACATGTTTTGTAAATGCACACCAATTAACAACTAATGCATTCTATCAACTTCATGTTTCAGAATCAACATCAGCATTTCACATATGTTTGACATACAAAATTAAAAAAAACTCTCCTACAAAGACAAAAATATCACTAGACTTAGGAGGAAATTAGCTTGATTCTGTTACCTGAATAGGTGCTGACAACCCAACAATACTGTTCATATTATTGCTGTAGTAACCCAGAATGTATTCACAGTCATCTCTCGGCAAATCCTCCTCTGAAAATGTCACCTAGTAGAGATTTGAAAATAAGTCTGAGTTTAGTGGTGGGAGAAGTATGTAAGTAGAACCACAGTATGAAAATACACCATTTCAACCTGAACTCCAGTATTAAAACACAAAAAAGTAAAAAGGTGGGGTTTTTTTCACAGCAAAATTAACGTGAAGAGTGAAGAATGAGAGAATGAAAAATCACTGTTTATGACATATGTGATAAGTATGATATGTGATATTTACTGAGATGCAGTAGAGAGGAAGTATAAACCTGCATAAAATGGAAATATCTCATTATTATACTTGCAACCCTCGAGTAAACATAATTTCCACCATAAAACACATTAACTAGTTTCAATATCCAGCTCACCTGTGTTGCATGCTCTCCCTTTGCCCAGACATATGCCTGGTAATCCTTATGATGCCTGAATCCAACCTGCGGAAACAAATCACAGCTGTGACACACACACAAATGCATACAAGTGAACACGTGCATTTTAAGCTTGTTTAGTAAATCAAATGGTCAGAAACTGAATCTAATCCGAGCTGAAATTTACCTTGTAAATTGCAACCCAGTCCCATGAGCTGCGCTGATAAGTTGAAGCTACAATGAATCTGACTGAAGCATCAGACACTTTAGTCCACTCCTTGTTTACTTGAAGCTCCACAAGTGGCATTTCCACCTTAAATGGGAACTGAAAAAAGTGTACAAAGTGTAGAAATTAAATAAAAGATAAGCAATTTCAGAGTTATTCATTTAGGAACTGTGTCACATGGGTGGGAAAAAGGACAGATACTTAGTCAAAATGCTTTTTATAGAAAACAGAAGAGCAATAATTGAGAAATGACTGAAGAAAAATGCTCCAAATGTGACTGAATGGACAAAAACAGTCCAGGAAATGTGGAACTTTTTTTGAGACATTAAAAATGGTACACATATTGGAAAAACTGGAGGTCTTACTTAAAAGGAAGCAATGTGTCTGATATGTGTGTTTTTATTGTCTGTCTTTTTTTTTTTTTTTTTTGAGAACATTATTGTTTTGACCTCATCTTTTAAAACACTCTGTCCTTATACCTGAACTTGACCAAAAGGAGGAACGTCTATGGTTCTACAGAACAGTTATGGACATAAAGATACTTGTGACATATTGTTCTCTTGGTATATCTATTGTTTTTTCATCATAAAAATATAAAAAAGTAAAAAAAAAAAAAAATCAACAAAAAAATCCTGTCAAGACATTTTCATTCTGAACCTACATGCAGTGAAAACAGGGCAGAAACCGGCTTGTGGTCACTGATGGTGTAGCCCATGTGACTTTTGTAAGCATGCTGTGTCACTTTAGTAGCTCCACCTAACCAAGAGGTGAGACCTCGCTGCAGTGCTGCATTGTGGGTAGGGACAGGTGAGCCAGTACGGCGATGGCGCCAGAGGATGCGATCTGTCCAGGCGGGCTTCCTCTTCTTTGCACTGACAGAAATGAAGCCAAAAGCAACAGTCAAAGTCAACAACAGACAAAATCTAATAGAGTCAAAATGTGGATTACTTTGGACACACCTAGTGTCATACGTGTGAGTGCCAACATCAAACTTATAAGTGGGTGGGAATTTGAGTGGGCCCTCGATGAAGCCTTCCAAGATGGACTCTGTGTTTTTAGCCATGTTGAGCTGACGAGGAGACAAACAACAGATGAAGACAAAAATCCAGGCTGAAGCTTATTCATCCTGACAAAAAGGAGGCCTTTGTTCTTTTTTTTTGCTCTGGCGCCCTCTGTTGGTATTAATCACTTGACAAACAGGTGCAACAAAGCCTTCTAGAAAAATGCACAGGAGGCCTCACCTGGTCTCGCTCCCACAGCAGAGGCAGCTTATTGCTGTCGATGGCACATTTCACCACGTGGATGTCATAATCCTCAATCCGGAAGTTTAAGTCTCCAAACCAAAACACCACACTGGAGACACAGAGGAATGAAGATGACAAGGCCAAAGAAAAAATGAACATTTACTTCAACATCAGAAAGCTGTAGCACTGTACAGTAAACATTAATGTCTTAAACAGAATGTTATGTTATTTCTCTTTGTGTTATGTTCTGTGAGCTCATTTCAGGGTTACAATACCTCAAATACTTACGTATGTTCATCAATGTTGCCACAAAAGTTGGAATAAAATATTTTTCCCTCTTTTCATGAAATGATGGTGACAATGTAATTTATTTTTGATAGATAAAGTGGAACTGGGATTTTGCACCAGGTCAAAGGTGATACTGATGCGAGTAAATAGGAATAAAAAAGATTATGTCTGAAAATAAAATTATTCCAACTTTATGGGGAACAGTGTATGACTACAGATGAAAGAGATAAAGATGGAAATGGAGACAAGGAAAAAGAACTAAAGCAAAATTAAAAGTAAAGAGTAAAAATAGAATAATAACCGAAGCCTTGATAAAACCATTATAATAGGTGCTAATGTGGGCATATATTGTGCTATCGACTTGAATCTGTGTGTTTCAGTAAGCTTTTACTTAACATAACCAAAACAGATTTTGTAAAATTATACTGTATTACCAACAGATGAGTACATCCACTTGTAAATTATTATTTTTTTTATCACATCATCTCATACAAAAGCAGTTCAAAGTACTTTATGTAAAAACAAAGTAATATTGTAAAAAAGATAAAATCAAGATAAAGACAAAAAATGTGCTAAAAACACAACATTTTGGTTGTAATTCAGTTTAACCCTTTAGCACCTGTGACATCATATTAATTAATGTTAAATCAGCTGATTCAGTTTCTATTTTCAAGTCTCATTTAATTATACATTTTGTTTCTATTTTATTTCTACTTTTCTTAATCTGTTCTCACTATTTTCTGTCATTGTGTTCATGTATGCAGTCTGTGTGTGTTTATAGGCATATATTGTATTTACTATATGTGTATTTTTGTCATGTTTTAATCTAAAGATTTGATCTGTTTCTGTTAATGGATTGTTTCTTTTATGTTGTGAAGCACGTGTTATCATGTGTTATACAAATAAAGATTATATAGTCATTGCCATAATCTCTGTGTAATACTGTAAAAGCCTGTCTCACTCGTGGTCCAGGACACCAGTGGCCGTCCCTCCTTCAAACTGCTGCTGCTGCAGGATGCTCTCAAAGTCCTCCATGCGCTGCTCCAGATTCCTCATGTGAGCTGGCAGGTGACAGTTGAGAAAACACACTGGGTGGCCGAACACTGTCATCCTCGCACTGACGCCTCCCTTATTCCCCTTAAAGCGAGCAGAAAAAATGAAGAGAGGGCAGAGTGAGAAACTGAGCCGTTTTGAACAATGTCACTAAAATAACATACAAGAAGACACTGGTGTGAATCCATTGTAACCGTGATCAGAGACAAGGTCGGATGTGCTTTCTGTCACTGAGTCACAAAGCCCGACAGCCGACTGCTGCACTGACCTCAAAGAGAAGGAGACTGCACCAGCAGCAGACCGGGGTGATGCTGACATCAACTCGCACAGGAAGGTCATACACTGACATATGCACCCACGCACACACACGCCAGCTGGCAGGAGGGCGCACACACTCCCTTTTACCATCCACCCCACCACACTCACCCACAGGTACAAAAACACCACAAATTTTGCAACGTAATAAATCTCAGAGCAGTGATCCTGAATGCGCAGCACGTACCCAATATCCCCCAAGTCCTGTCCGTGTACTCTGTGTCTGCACACCTCGGAGAAATGGAAGATGGCAGAATTTAGAGAAGACCAGCAGCAACACTCCCTGCATTCGCTGGGATGCCACCTGAAGGGACGGTACACAGGAAAAAATAAACTATTTTAGCACCATGATACATAAATTTCTAGCCTAGTCTACCTACTGAATCAAGACAGAGCAATAATTATGTTTAAACATGTTTCCATAACCTTCAAACATGAACTTAAGATATAGTTTAAAGCAAACAAAACTAAATACCACGAGTAATTTTACCACTTCTCTAGCAATTTCGTTGCACAACTGGTGTAATGACAATAAAGCCTGTTCTATTCTATTCTATTCTATTCTATTCTATTCTATTCTATTCTATTCTATTCTATTCTATTCTATTCTATTCTATACACATTTACAGTTATCATAGATATCTACTAATTCTGTAACATATAAATGTCTCACATTCAGTGTTGTGAAGGTCAAATATGAATTAAAACAGGTTTCACATTAGTATGTATCCTGTTACAAATACAAAAATAATTTGACCATGCAAATGTTTTAAAAACAAATTGACATCTGTCATTACATTTGATTGCTATGAGATTCATTTTTCAATAACTGAGCTTAAACTAAGCTTGAAACCAACAATATAAAATAATGTTATAGCCTAATTTTAGAGGGAAAATATGGTTCTATTTCTGTGATATTCTACTGAAAATAATACATTCAGATATAACGCCTTTGAAATCACAGGCACTTTAATAAGTATAGTTTAATTACTTCATTTGTGTCAATGATTGCAACTAATTACTATTACATTTAGTCTCTTAAATTAACTATGCATCTTATTTTAAAGTTGGTTATTACCACAAATGTTCAAATACAAGTACATTTGTGTGGAAAAAGTGCAAAAAAAAAAAAGGAAGAAAGAAAGAAAGCTAACACGACAATAATAAAACAAAAACTAAAATAAATATGTAGGAGCATGTATAAGAAAAAGTATATATGCAGTCATTAGTTTTTCATCTCCTTTGGGGAAAAAAAACAAAAAACTGTTAGTTTGCAGGCCTGAGCTTTGTGAATCCTGTTTCTTCTTCCAAAGGACATCAGAGAAACCCAGCTTTTATGTGGGGGGAGTATTGTCCTTTATCGTCCTCAGAGGCTCCAGTGGGTGCGTCCCCTGCAGAATGTAACTACATTACATCTAACTATTAATACTGATAATACTGCACTGTTACGTATTGTATTGCGGTACTTATTGAAGCACTGAATGGATGGCACTTGGCACTACTTTTTTACATATAACCTGTGCAGCGACTACAGATGAAAATATTACACAATTTAGATTTTTTTACTGTTATATTATTCATATTTGACTTACAGCAGTATTTTTTGGTGAGTATTTTTCCAGAAGTACCAAATATTTCTGCTACTAAAACAATGCCTTAGCTTTGTAACTTTTTCTAAACCTGATACACAAACTGCAGCTCTTTTCTCTAAATTTAAATATTTTTTTGTATAATATGTGTGTTTATGTATAAAATGTTCAGTTCAGCAGGTGTTTGGTCTCTAATAAAGACAAACATAGTTAATTTCAGACAAACATAATGCTTTTTCAGTGTCAAAATGTTTGTGGGAGGGAATGATATTGGCCAACCTCTGGTTTCTATCACATCCTTACACATAATATTTTGTTGAGTATGTTTCACATGGTAATAATCAAAGTGAATAGCAGCACACTCACACAGATGTGGTTATTAACAGTAAATAAATATAATGGTGTGCAAAAGTCTCAGGCCACCATTAGTTGTGTAGGTTTTATGAGGGTTGTAAATGACTGCACATATTTATTTCTTAAAAACAATCAGAGGAAATATGTGTGCAACATATGCAGGGCTAAATACGTTTTACAGGCAAATGTCAGTATTTAGTGTGACCTTCAGTGAACTCTCTTTGGTTGCTTGCATTCATTCAGATTTTCTATAAAATTGGACTGTTTTATTTTTACTCTGTCCACATGTTCTGATTTTCTATTTATCTATTTTTTTATGTTGTTTGCCTCCTGTATATTCCATAGCTTTAATTTGTGAAGTGCTTTAAAATGATTAAATATTATCATGGCAGGCAGACAGATGAATTGATTCTTAATACAGAGACTTATAAATGTATATGTATAATCATTATACCTTGATTAAACACACTTTAATTATGACTTAAGATTTTTGTACACAATTATAAAAAAAATTATATAAATATGAGCAAGTGACTATGCATCAGAGATAAAAATTAAAGAAAATATTACATGTGTGGAGTGAATTCTTTACTGACCAAAACATATCCGAATGGACTGAGCGTGTCCATGCAAAGCTCACTCCACTGGTCTGAGAAAAGAGCATCCTTCAGTCGTTTGTTTATCATGGAGTTGACTTCCTGGAGTCTGCCAAAAAGTAGAGAAATATTATGACCAAGCGACAAGGCGAAATGAAGAAAAGGACAGTGACGGGTAACAGGGAAGGACAGATCCAAACGAACACAGATGACTGAGTGGGCACTGGCGGCTGTCTCTCTGGCACTGCTGAGCGCGGTACAAATAACTGCTTACCCGATGATAAACATGTCAATGGTTCCATCTGAAGCATTTGGTCCGAACAGAGAAGTGATGTCATCTGGTGGGACAGCTGATCCCACGTTCCAAGTGACGATGTGCACCCTTTAAAAGGAGAGAAGCGGTGAGAATGTTGCATTATGATCTATAGTATAAACATAAGGTGAAAGAGGACATAATCTGCTGTAATCCCCAGAGAAATCCTGCTCACTATGTGTCTGTATATAGAATAAAGATAAGCACAATTAAGCACCTCTTTCTATCCTGGTGATGACTAAGACTATTTTGTGTGTGTGTGCATGGGTATGTGTTAACATTATGAGACTCTTTTTTATTACAGCAATAGCTCATTGTATTTTGTTCCAATCAGGATATGTTACAGAAACACAATATTATCTTTAACTAAACAAATCTATTTCACTTAACTTTTTTCCCATTTTTTTCTGAGATATCCTCTTTTGAGTATTCATGATTTGCTCTGATTCAAAGACAACACATTTTATCTGTTAGATTTTGCAGCAACAAATACTAAAATCTCAAATGTTAAATTATCTTGTCACATGTAATTCTTGCAAGAAAGAGGCTGTAGGTTGAATTTCTTTCGGAGCCTGTGTTCACTAAAAAAGAAAACACAAGGAGTAGACCTCAGGGAGAGTTGAATGAAAAAGCTTTTTGACCATATATAGTTTGTAATGTAACACATACACTGGAGACATCAATGTTGACTTATGTCTTTTGAGAGACTCTCAGAGGGATTCATTTTTTATGGAAATGTGAAACTTTAATGACTCAACAAACTAAAAAATCATCATAGATGTTTTGGACTGGTGCATTTCTTTGGATGTAATATTGGGATATGAATCAAAATGTTCAATTTGCTCGGAAAATAAAGATTTGGGTTTTAGGTTTCTGGGTGTTTGTACCACACAGGACCTCACATGAACTCTGAATACATCTACTGCAGTTAGGAAGGCAAAACAGGGACTGAAGAAGGACACAGTCTCCAAGATCTTAGTCAACTTGTGTACTGTAAGAGTACCACAGGGAGGGAGTACCCTCTGTACTCTACATACTGCACAGCCTGACACAGGGAGGCCCTCCAGCAGGACGTTCAGACAGCTCAGTGCACCATAAACACCAAGTTACCACCAAAATAGGACATCTACAGCATATACACTGGTACAGGACATCAATACTTTTATGACACCAAACAAATTACTGAAATACTAGTATGTGGAGCATCAATAAACACTTGGCAGCATTTGAGAGTAAATATCAGTACCTAAAGAATAAGTCTCATCAGTGCCAGTGTGTGCAGTGCTTGTGAGTAGCTTTTATGCATTTTATTAATGTCAACCAAGGGGAAAGGACCTCGGCTCCAAAGTGAAGCTAATGTGGAAGTATCTTAAAGTTGTAATTAGAATTTTTTTTTCTCAGAACTCATTCTAGTGTCATCCATTATATTTGGAACATCTAATAAGTGTTTGTTGATTGAACGGTCTGCATTACAGACTGCCTGTCATGTCAGACTTTCAGTTTATTTCACAGAAATGTATTTTTCCAGAGAAACAACTTGACTGCAGTTGTGGAAAATTGGTCCCACTATTGAGACTTAACATTACTTTGTTACACAGTACTTACTGAAGTTTACAGTTAATGTTAGTTAATGTTTGAAATTATCCACCTCTGAACTCTCCAGCTCCTATAGCCCTGCCTCTTTTGTCCAATTATGGCCTCTTCTGGCCCCAAAAAGCAAATTGCAACAGCAGTTCAGTAGGTAATGTGTGATATCACATTGCATTCCTTCGTCCACCAATTAGATATTATTTATGTCAAGTCAAGAAAATAGGTTTATTCTTTATGTTGTAAAGCTGTTTTGACTGAATAAAACTGCAACTGAGCTGAAAAATAAAACTAAGAAGTTGTACCTTTATGAATTTTGCAATTTTCTAATTGTGAAAATGGACAAATTAGGATAAATATATATATATATATTGTTTAGGATACAGTTTCAACGATGCCAAATGATATCCAACCCTTGCAAATGCTGAAGAGGAGACAAAAATATCCATAATAACACCTTCAACAGAATATTCTCAGTCAGGATTATCAGAACCAACACGTTTAGAAAAGCTTTTACCCCAGTGCAATCAGACACCTAAAGTCTGAAAACACCTCCTCCTCCCATCAGTGACATGACTTTGGACGTTCAGTTTGTGAATCTGTCTATGTAAATCATCTGCAACAATACTTTACTTTTTATACTGAAATATTACACATCTGTAGATAATAAACAGGAAATGTTGACACTGTTAACATTCAGCCCTTTTTAACATAATCTGCTGTGTAGTTGATGTATTAATAGTACTAATATTCTAATAATATCTTTACTGTTATTTAATGCTTTTCATGGTCTTCTATTCTAGTAAAGCTGTTGCTGTTTTATTATTATTATGTCTGCACTAATTCAAGGAGCCACATAACACTTTGTACATGCTCCAATGCACTGTGTAATGACGAAAAAGTTGAACTGAATATGTTAGAGTTTTACCCATATTAATAAGATTAGCTCTGTCAACTCTATTATAATATGACAACCTTAAAAATACAGCAAAATGAGATGAAACGGTAGATAGGAAAAACTACAGTGAATTGGATTTTGCATGACATAAATGGATGAAACTGCTGTCTGAAAGGCAGAAAACGATGCTTAGATGTCATTCAAATATAATGTGAAAGCTTCTAAAATGTGAGGAATAAACAATGACTTTACTTTTTTAAAATTTTAAATACAACAGACTATGATAAGATCATTATATGATAAATGGATACTGAAAATACTTTTGTGTCTGTGATTTTTGTGAATAAAAGTCAGATAAAAGCAAGACTGGCAAAAGTCGGAGTGTCAGTCCAGATGTTTTCTACTTCAGAACCCAGCTGAATGAACCTAAACTCATTTGTTTATGAGAGAGGAACACAATATGCCTCTGGGAAATCTGCCAGCTGAATGTGGCTGTGTCACTCTGCCAGGTTCATAAAGCTCTTAGTGAAAATTGCTGCTTTGATTCATATGACATGGTCTGGCTTTCTTACAGCCACAGACTGCAGGACAGATTCTGTATTTAGACATTAAAGGGGACAGCAAACACAACAGCAGTTAACAAGGTCCTTTAAACCCACTGTGGAGATGAGATAAGATGAGATGACTGAGGCTACGTAATAGCACGTCAGTGTGGATAAAGGTGTCACTACCTGAAGTCATTGTTTTCTCCAGCTGGCTTCTCGGACTGTACTTGGCTCTGTGGTGTACTGGGTGAAGGGATCTTTTGTGATGCAGCTTTCAGGGTGACACTTGAGGGCTGTGAAGGGCTGGACTGAAATAGGGGAATGCTGGGATTGGGGGTCAGGTAAGGCTGGCTGGTGTAACACTGGGGGCTGTGGGGGCTTTGAGGACTATGAGGCGAGCGGGTCGACTCTGTTGGGGAATGTGGTGGGGCGTTGGCACTCTGAGGTCCTGGGATGCAAACTGGAATCAAGTCAATTTCCTTCGAGGGGTCCACTGAGGTTCTGGTCAGCTTCGGTGCATTTTTATTTCCAAGAGCAGTGGGTCTGGGTCGGCTTATACTGGCCATTGCTGCTGGACCGGCCCCAGGCTTTGCCTGCCCTGACTGCATTTGGTCCGGAACCGGAATCAGCCCAGACTGTATCTTGAGCCGTTCTGATGAGCTGACGAGAGGCTGGACCGGTAATCCAGGACCAGGTTTGATGAATGCACAAGGTCCAGAATGAACTGGGTCTGAGCTGATTTGCTTTTGTGGAATGCGATCCATTAACCTGCAAGAGGAAGCAGAGCATGTTGAAAATTATAATATCAATCAACCAATCAATTGATAAATCAATCAAATTTTATTTATATAGCGCCAAATCATTACAAAAGTTATCCCATGACACTTTACATATAGAGCTGGTTGAAATCAGACTCTAAAGCCAATTTACAGAAACCCAACAGAATCCTCCAGTGGCAGGAAAAACTACCTTTAACAGGCAGAAACCTGGAGCAGACCCTGGAGCACCTGTTTGAACAAGAACGCAGTAAAAATTACACAGGTTGTCCTTTTTTGTGGTTTTGTATCAATCCGTGTCTGCACTACCCTCCATCCTCTCTCCAAACACAGAAGTAAAAAAATAATGAAAACCCTGATGGGAAGGGTCTGGAGAGGATAACAACACTCCATTTTTATATTATACCCTTTCAAATTTTTGTATTAATTTACATTATAATATGATAATACAAAACAGAAACCTTCAACAGAGACAGAATACAAAGAACATCACAAAAAAGAGATAGATACATCACAAGTGTGAGATGAAGCCCGCTGTTAGTTTTTCAGTAGAATGAGTCAGATATTCAGTTAAGAATAGGCTAAATCATGTACAGAGATTTTTTTTAAACCAAAGTAATTATATTAAATAAATCACAAAACATATCAGAAATGTAGTGATATCCCTGTAGTGTGATCTTAACTGATTTTGAAATAAAATCCTCTTTGTCTGAGACCAAGACAAGGCCATCAAAAGTGAAACCCAAACCCAGAATGAAAAGTCTGTAATATTTTTTTTGGGGAAAAATCCCTTAAACTGCTTATAAGGAATGCAGATTTCACTTCATTCAGCACTTAGAGGAGATTGTGGACCAACAGTTACACAGATTTCTCCCTCATCAAAACGCTAAATGATGAGACCTTGAACCTTGAATCCATCCAGGGTTCACAGATTTGTCAGATCAATACCAAGAAGTGTTGAATAAGTTCTGGACCAACACCTGGCTATAACACTATATTAGCTCATCCATCTGTATGTTTTCATCCGTTTCTTAAGCAGGTCCCTTAATGTAACATGAATCATGCGCCTTATTTATTTATTTTTTTTTATTTTCCAGCTGAGTAAAAATCAAATTAGACAATAAATTTCACATTGGCTGGGGATTTCATGCAGACAGATGTTAACAACCAGTTCATTTTACTCATGGGACATCAGTTTACATCACCTACATTTCATGACATATTAATGATTATCAGCAGGGGTCAATAAGACAATACTGATTTCCTTTCATTTGTCACCTTGTCTGTATTTCACATGAGTTTTTTCCCCCCAAACCAGATCTTTAACCTCTATCATAAACCAGCAAAGAATTTCACAGCAGTTTAACCCATAAAGACCCAAACATCCACCAAAGACCAAAACATCAATTGATTTTAAACTGTTTGATCCAGTGGTTTCCAACCTTTTTTGGCTCATGACCCCATTTTAACATCACAAATTTCTGCCGACCCCAGACATTCAAAACGGAGACTT